>JAUCNQ010179103.1:0-14967 GCA_032352715.1 Bougainvillia muscus
GGTTAAATCTAAAGAAAGCCATACAAATAGGAAAACTGCAAGCATTGACAAAACACTAGTCGACAAACAAAGAAAGACTTCTCCAATACACCTTCAAACGAGGGATTGTCACACCCTAAGAAACTAACACCACAGAAATATAATATTTCTATGCTTACACACACTAATTTTTATACATTACAAGTAGAAATGCTGAATTCAGTAATAATCAACTTGAGCGTAATTTTATTCTGTTTTTAACAGTCATTTCAAGTACTATCATCTTTGGCTGAGCCAGGCAGTAATATGGACACTTTATGAATTATTGGTCGGTGTAGCATGTAATTTGTAGTCCCTACCGTATAACGTTTAGGGGTTATTTCGACTGCCTAGTTCGCCTTGATCAATAATAGTTCTATCATATTTGTGCAGCAAATTACTTTCCTTTGAAAGTTTTCTCATTAATTCTTAAAACGTTTTAAACTAACTGAGTAATATAAAACTCTGAAAATCTACTGATTGCATGAAAACCAGTTAAGAAATTCGTAACCGAACTAAATACCTTCTTGAATCAACATATGTCATCATTTATAAAATAGTCTGTATACGTGCACCAATCTATTTTGTGTTTTTGGACCAGGTGACGTCATTTTTGACGATATATGACATCATTTTTTTTCAACAAAAAAATGTTGTCTTCACTGTTGTTTTTTTCGGTAAATGTTAGTTTAGGAATGTGAAACTGAGAAACGATGAATTTAAGTCATTATGGAGATTTTTGACTTGGAAAATAGCGATTTAGCAATGTGACCACCTTAATTAAGTACCTTGAGTTTACAAAATTGGCTATTCTGTAGCAGCAATGAGACAGATGTTTTCTGAACACACCTTATCTACAACACCCATTTTCTCTTTTATAACAAATTCAATTGTAATTAAATCAGATAAATGCCAGTATTAAGTGATGGGTGTGAGGACAACAAACAGCGAAGAGTGACCAAGTTAAACGACACGCGTCCTTCAAACCCCAAATGTCGTTCGTTAGTCTGTTTTCTGCATCAACGTTCTGCTTGTACAGAAGCCATTAACTTGGAGTTATGTTACCTTTTTTAAGGGGTTGAGAAGGGGGGGGGGGGGGGGAGTTCATTGAAGGAGAGCGTTTATTTAAGGGGCGTTTTATGAGTTTTCTAGGTTTTTTCTGGGAGTTTAATCAAGGGTTTTTTATTTTAGCATGGGCGCTTATTTGAGCCCCAGTTTGCCAAAAACATTCAAAAAAGTTCTCAAATCTTTCCTGCTTATCGATAATTTCTGTTTCAAGTCGCAACACATAGGTATTAACTAAATTTGTAGTACTCCAACTTTTTATTGCCCTCAGCTCATATTGAGCCAATCAAAATATATCCTAGTTTTAACGAAATTGTACTGGGACCATTCATCATACCTTTTATTGTTAAACCATTGAAAAAACGGCGATAAGAATTCATTAGGCTTTTGATTTGATAACTTTTTTAAGTTTAATGAGAATAAACAGATGTACCTAACCGAATATTTTGCCTTCTATGAGATGACACACTTCATCAACTAAAGCGTTCATGAGATCCTGTCAGGGTTAAAGTAGGACTTCTGTTTTCGGGGTCTTCAAGTTCTTTTGGAGAAATACAAATTGCAACGTGGTATTTTCTTACATTTGTAGCATTTTATTTCGGAACGACACCTCTTCACCTAGTGACCAGGTCGCATGCAGACATAACGAAGTTCTTTTGCAATCAGAATCCTTTTTTGATTTAGTTACTACATTGCGAAATTATGGTTAATGAAATTTTGAACTGCCACAAAAACACAATTAAACTTTTTCTTTTCGCTTTATATTTCCTGTCGTTTATTTGATGATGGTCTGAACCAGAAAACAAAGATGGACGTGTGAAAATGGATTTACTTAGGCTCTTGCCTAAAGTTTGCAATCATAGGCGTTAATTACTTTGTCGATGAACCACTTTATCTTTCAAATTTGCTGAAATGAGTAATTTAAACTCATTTGGTAATTTTCCTAACAAAATAGAAATTACCACAGAACCCAAATGCATTGTTTCCATATCGAGGTTGCTCGGAGGTCTTATTTGCGCTTCTACATGATCATAGGACCATCTGTTTTTACCAATTCACTTTTCACAGTATCCAAAGATGCATTTAGTAAATCCTACTGTTATTCCTGCTCTGAAAATTACAATGGCCCAGAAGTACAGCACGTTTTAATCATGCTGCAACTCTTTTTCAAAACACTGCCACTCTCATTCGAAAACACCTCAACTCTATTTCGAAATGGTGCAACTCTTTAACGAAATGGTATTGTTTGAAATCCTGCAACTCTTTCATTCCTGCAATGAAACTGGGCTATCAACCCAAATTTTCTGGCAAACGTGATTTTCTTGGATTTGGAAATTTCTCAAGAACAAGGGAAACCGCATTCCGAGCGCCTTTGCCGTTGGGAGCGAGATTGGAACAAGACATAATTTTACTACTTCGGAAAAGAGTTGCAGTGTCCCGAAAAACGTGTTGCACTTCTGGGCCATCGTAGAAAAATGTAGATATGCTTTCTAATAAATGACAGCCGTATAAATACTTTTCTTTGCCGTTTACAACTAGCAGGTCTCCGTTTTCGATTTTATTTTACAACGTCAACCAATGCATGCAACATGAACATAACTGAAAACTTCAAATGTTCATAACCATAAAAAAACTACGAAATCTGTGCGTGTAATATAAATCTAAAACGATCGATAAAAATCATATAGTGATAAAACATATGTAAATAATAATCTAACTAATATAAATAATGACAAAACTTATATAAATAATGACAAAACTAATGTTAATAACGATAAAAGTAATATAACGGAAATGGAAATAACGATAAATTAGTGTGAACAACGATAAAACTAGAGAAAATGTAATGTAGATACACTGTAAAAATGTAATGTAAAAATATTCTTTCAAGTTCTCTCAAAAATCTATTATATAATATGTACTTTCTCACACAACTTGAGAATCACGAAAACTAACTAATATATATCATTAACCCCACTAATCTAAATGGAACCGGGATCAGCGAAACAAGGGTAGAATTTGACAATAAAATGACGTTGATTATTTCTAACTATTCCTATCCCTATATAACTATACTAATAATTATAACAGCTACTTTTACTACTAAATAAAGTTACATAGGTGCGCAAAATAAATATATGTTAATATTCCCCCTAGACTGGAAACTTAGACCTAGGTGTTCACAGAAGTTAAAGTCATAACAAGGCCGAACATTTTGTTATATACTGTAAGTCATAAGGTAAATAATCGAATTTTCTTAGAATTATCTAAAAATGACTGCCAACTTTGAAAAAGCCTATACAAAGCATGTTGAGTGCCAAATATGTTTCGAAAACCACAAATAAGAAAAGGTTTCAACAAGTCTTGAATGTTCGGATTATCATTTCACATGTCAGAGCTTGGAAGCTAACTCGCTCCACCATACTGTTCTTCAAGTTCAGAATTTTCATTACAGTGCAGTTAGTTCGCTTCCAAACCCTGACATGTGAAATGATAAACAGAATAATTAATGATGTCACCATGGCGACAAATCTACTCTCACGACACTAACCTTCTGCTGGTTTACGGCAGTTGGTTAGAACTTTGCTCTGTATCCAGTAGGGTGAAGTTGGTGTGAATTTGATCCTCGATATTTCTAAAAAGTTTTGCATGAATAGGCAAAATACTGATGTACCTTTGATTTCATTTAACGGTTGACTCTTGACCTTTATGAACAGAAATTACATCAGCAAGCTTTAAAAAATCGGGAATATACAATCCACAATATAATTATTTACGCAGTCAGTTAGTACGGTGTTAACCACAACAGCATCAAGCTTTAGGGTAGTGGTTGCTAGTGGACTGCTACTTGAGTTGTTTGATCTATTTTAAGTTAAATAAGTCTTCACTTGACTCTGATTGTAATTTGATTATATCCGTTTTCGATACACCTCACGGTCTATTTCGCAGCGGTCTTCGGTGCAGAAACTTCAACATTATCTTATTTATTTTTCATGTACATCAACACTTCATGGTTAACGAGAAAGATCGAAGAAACACAGAAGAGCAGATGTAAAAGCAAATTGCGCGCTTTTGGAAGCCACGTTTCACTTGCAAAGTGTAAATTACAATAATAGCTTCAAGGTTTTTCCGAGAATGTCTCAGTTTGGCTATAAGAGCTTCACGGTTTTTTAGCCCAGATTCTATCATACCAATCTATGCGAATCGAGTGATCAATGAAGGACAAGTCAAACTCCTTCCTTGGTGGCAGTAGACCAGGTCGCGACAGTAGACCAGAATACCAATATTCACCGAATATATTTGTGTATTTCATGGGTTCTAGTAGGGTTTATGAGATAAGGCAGAATTGAAAAGAAATTAGTTTTACATGTTAGACTTTTGTCAATGTTAGTTAACGTTAACTCAGTTAACAGAGCATGGTGCATATTTCTGTCCACATTCTGAAAAAGAAACACCACGCGATAAACATTTTTGGTTGGGCAATTTGGTAACAACTAGAACAACATCTTCTGTGATTGTCACTTCTGCAATTAATATCTGTCGCTGCGCTTTCTTGGTAATAAAATCATCTATGTAAGTCAAGAATTCGTATAGAACCAGAAAGTCAAATTCATTAATGTTAATACTGTTTTTGATTGTTCCATCAGCAATCAAGACTTTCTCTTTATAAAAATGCTATCTTAGTAATGGAATTTTAGATCACTGTTGTTGTTGTGGAAGCAGTCTTGAAAGAATAACTTCCGAATCATTTGTGGAGTCAATTAATAATAGAAAATATTTAACTAATTTACACATGTACTGACAAATAATATTAATAACGTCCAGTGCCTTAATTTGACTGTCAGATATTTCTTCCATATGAGTTAATTGTCTTTCTATCAGAAAAATTGTTAAGTATTAGATCCTGTGCATTGATATCTGAAAGAAGGTCATATGAATCTCGATTGATATGCTCTAAGGTTCGAGTTTACGTTAATCAATCAGAAAAGAAATTCTGATTCATTATTGATCAATATTTTTGAAAGTCATAAAGTGGGATGAGCTGCCTGCTTTGTATTGGATCCCCTTTAAATCAATTATATATTTTACATAAGGTTTGTGGAGAACCTTTTCTCTATTTAAGACGATGATCAGCGCAGTCATAGTTTTTATAATAATTTTCATAATAAGTACATATTGGTTTATTGCAAATTTGTAGTAGTAACAAACATTTGTTGTCGTTTTTTTTTACTTTTTATTCGCGCATGTGTTTTTGCGGACATTTATGGTCCTTTACAGTGTGGTGTCTCTTGTATTTGTTCTTAACTTCTGTTTTCAGTTGCATTGCACTTATTCTACCTGTCATTTGAGGTATGTCGAAACTCCGATGAGGCCAGAAAACATTATTCAACAATATTATGTAGTTTGACTGAAAGATTATGAATCTGAAGAAAATTTTTCCAAATAGTTTTTATGATATACTATTGTTGGTGTAAATATGTTTTAAATTTGTTTATTTATTTAAGGAAAAATTAAAAGTAAGATTTAGGTATCATATATTATCCTATGATTATATTTTCGATCAAGGCAAACGTAATTATATATAAAAGTCCCGTCCCTTGAAACATTAAATATGGATTACCTTAATTTAATATTATATGTTGCTTTTACCAATCAGAAATGATTTCAAATTTTGATAAACTATGACTTGGAAACGGATTACGAATCAGACGTTACCCCCATGTTTGAACCTCTTGACCACTCCTTTTTGTATAAGCACAAAGGTAAAAGTTTTAATTCGCCCTACTTACCAATAATGCTACCAACGATAATCGGTAGTGGTTGGTATCGGACTACAGCAATAAGATAGATTCCAATCTGAAAAGTCAATTACAGCTTGGAAAGGTTCTTAACCAATCGCTTAAACAGCGAATATTGAAATATAACATATAATGTGTTCTTACATCTTCTTGCAGCGAAAAGGACAAATCAGGAAATAGATATTAAATACAATCGATAATTGCTTTAAGATCTCAAGGATTGCGGGCGTGCCAAAAAATGCAATAAAAATATTTTAAGTTCTAATGATTTTAAAAGTATTTGTTAATGATCTCAAAAAGATATATAGAAATAAGTACCCGACAGTCAGAGTTTTTTTTGTTATTCTTGACGTACTTGACGAGTTCCATGAAATATACATACCTCTCTTATGTTTTAATTGATATCGGGTCTGAATGTTATCTACAATTGAAAAAACAATCCTTATTTGCAGCTTCAAAACAGGATACTTCCTCCACTGTAAACACAAGAAATTTTACCCTTTCACAAATGTTCCTATACTTGTTGTCCGAAGTGTCTGGGTGTTTTATAAAACATAACAGTTACTTAAATTTCAGCTTTAATTATTTAAGTGAATGATTGTGACATATGTCTGATGACTACCAGAAACAAAGATACCAATTTTTCTTCCAGATTAACTGCATTTTATTTGTTTTTCTTATTGTCATGATTCATTGTAAATCGTACAATCCATTAATGTTGCTACATCTGGAGAGTTACAATTGGCGGTTTAACTCATGCGGTGAACTTGTCAGTTATGTTCTTCAGTTACAGAATACTACATTGTATTCTTTATGTCTAGGGTCATTGATTCTGGATTCTGATGTCAAGGACTCAAGTTCTCTAGATACGAAAAAAGGGTATATAACATGCAATGCAAATGAGGGGAATATAAAAAAAAATATGCTAGCACATTTTTGAAGCCACTAAATACAGTGCACTATTAATTAGATTGCGCAAGTATCTATGCAGATATAACTTGTTTAATATTCCCAAGCTTATTATTAGACCTCAATTAGACTATGAAGATATTGTATATGAAAATCAACAATTTAAGCGAGAATAAATTCAGACACAATTTTATGGATACAACTGATATGTTCGCTCATGTACAATCGAAGCGACTGGATGTTAAATACCTCAAGGCTCTAACTTGCTTAAGTTATGTTTAGTCATCTTCGCAACACAGCAATAGCTGTATAGAATCCTTTATTTTGGAATTCTTTGCTATAGTAATAGAATTAATCTGCAAATGATTAGCCCAAGAATTGCGTTCATGAAATCTAGAAGTTTGTTTAGTAGAAAGTTGTACTAAACTTTGTACTCTATTAATTCGTCAGTCAACTCCTTACAGTTTGGTGGGAGTATCAATATCCCAACTAAATACTTCAAAGCCATAACGACTGATAGTTTCATTCTCTTCATTGATTTATCCCATAATTTATATGGCTATTTAAGCTTACACTGGTTGGATGCTCTCCAAGGACAAGACAGGACAGGACATACATTATTACTTCCGCAAAACAATATATGTATCATTTCCATGTATCAAAAACTACAACTTGATGCTAGAAATTAAAAGCCTTATCAAATGGTCGTATTTTAAAAATTTTCTTTGTAGACTATTTAACTTATGAAATCATGTAACTATCGGTTATTTATTATTGTTTTGTGCCATCTTTGTTAGCAGCCAAATAAAAAAACAAACAGTTAACCTATGCTATTTCTAAATCCAGATTCATTCTTCCGTTGGACGTTTTTGTTGCTTAATAATAAATCCATGCATATTCAGTATTTGAGAAATGAAATGAGACTATTCTTGTCTCACAATTCAATATCGATCCAACAAAAAGTCAGATTTTATTGAGCCTTTCTTGAACATATTGCAACATATTCATGTGATGCTTTGACACTTACGAAAGAAGACAAAAAGAAATAGAACAACCGGCTAAGACGATGCTGGGATTAAAGTAGACAGAAAGGTTACTTCTGAAGGCCCAAGTTAACGACATCACTAATACCATCAAAAACAAAAGGCTGGAATAGTTTGAACATATGTGCATCAAATGAAAGTCTCGTGCTACAAATATATAAAAATGATTTCCATAGAAAGAAGAAACCAGGTCGTCTACCTAATGGATGGACAGACCAAATGGTTGAAGACACTATGTCACCACTACTGAAAAATACGCCAAAAACGGAGATTGTTGGAGAGCTTGGTTATTGAGAAGTGGGCAAAGTTCATGCTGAAGTGTGCATTTAAGTCAAATAAGTCAAAAAAATAAAACTATGATCTGAAATAAGATGGGGGGTATCATTTTGACTGTTACTCTGGGCGCTTATTCGAGAGGGGCGATTTGTAGAAGCTGGACGCTTATTCGAATCTTTCGAATCTTTACGGTATACAATTTGATTCGTTAAACATATGTGGTGGCGAGACAAACTATCAGATATAACTGGAGAGTTACTGTCACTGTAATTAAAATAAGGCCACCAATTACCAATAAACTACCAATTAAAATAAGGTTACCACTGGTAAGTAATGGAGTACACTAAATGTTCAAAGCCCAATTAAAAAAATCAGTCCAAAATGTTCTTAATCTTTGTTCTTTGTATAACTGTTCTCTTTTTGTATTACAAGGTACAAGGGTAATTGACAAGATTTTCTTTAATTCCCTCCGATATAACAGCACTTAAGGAATTTTGAGTAACCATATCTCGGACCATCTTGTACAATTTATATTAGTTAATGGAATGCAGAGAACAAAAACAGACAATAAACCCGTTAGAAAGACTATACAGTAAGAGTTTTGACAATGAAAAAGTTAGTAATGACATAATTATTTCATTGGAACACAATATTATATTCATGTAAATAACCTGGATGTTCAGGATGATCAGGATGCCGATTAAAATGTTGCCACAACGAGCTTTAAGGAAAAACTCAATTTCTTGGCTTAACAATGATATTAGACACAAAAATGTACAAATGCAACGTATCTTATAAAAAGTTTTGTAAAGAAAAAAACACCAACAGTAAGAATAAATAAAGGGAGAAAAAGTTCTACCTTTGTGTTCTTCACGACCAATCGCGACTGGGTGATCTCTTGTTCTTGAATCCAAATTACTTTTGCCTAAGCGTTCAATTTCATTTAAAATATGTTTTTCTATGGTATTCACGATATGCTGAACAAAAACGTCAAACTCATCGATGCAGCGAGTAATCAAAAACGACCAGCTTAGTAGGAAACTTTTTATTGACGGTTCGGTAAACTCCAGCTCTACACCCGTACCTTGTCCAAATGTTTCGCCAAAAGATACGTTACAAAGGTTCTGAATGAGTGGATAAAGGTGACCACGCATCTTAGCCATCTCAAATGGAAGTAATTTCTCTGAAGTTATTGAGAGATGAATACACAGTGAACCCATTACCCATTTGTGTAACACGATAGAAACATCATCACGTGGTATAGAACAGCTTAATTCTATACAATTTTTTAAAATATCTGTCAACTTTTCCCAAAGGATTTCTGACTGAACAAAGTCTGGATCACCATACTCCTTCAATTTCTCATTATTGCTTGGTGCAATTTTGAATTTCAATAGATAACCAATAGATGGAGACGCATAGGTTACTCCAGGTTTAATGGAGCAACCTGTAAGAAGAGATTCATATGTTGTGTCACTCTCTTCTGGCTGAAGATGATATGATAACTCTTCTTTAACTTTGTTGTTAATTAATTTTACAAATACGGATTTACGACCTTCATCCTCTACTTCCCTTAGCAAGGTTTCTAACCCCTTGGTTTCTTTTTCTCTTAACTGTCAATTTATTTTGAGACTACTAACAATGATTTTCCTGCTCATTTTCACCTGAGCCATTAATTCTGAGTGTACTTCTATTATATCTTCCTTTCTCATTTGTATGTCTAGATCGAAATGTTTAAGCTGTTGCACTATTAAGCTGTAATATGGGTTCAAAATTGTATACTTGGATTCTTCCAATATGGTTGATAGATGTATGCTACATTCTTTTACTTCTGAATTTTTAATCTGGTTATATCTACACAGATAGTTTAAAATTATCGTAATTTCAAGGACATCACTCCAGTTACTACATGATGGGAAATTCTCAAACTTCGAGGAACCATCAAAATCTTGTTTTGAAGAATGGAAGATTAAGTCTCTAATTTCACATGTTATGTTATTTTGATCTGCACAAAAATAACATCTATCGCAATTAACACAGCATGGTGTGTATTTCTGCCTACATTCTGAAAATGAAACATTACAAGATACACCGTTTGTTGAACCCATGCATGGATGAACGCATCGTCCAACATTTTTAATGCAACACACATTATTCCGTTTGTTGCATGTTTCACAATTTTTGGTTGGGCAAATGTGTTTGCAATTAGAATAACATTTTCTGTGGTTGCTGCTTTTGCATTTCGCTTTCTTTCGTTTCACTCGTATTTAAATCATCTAAGGTTCCATCAGCATTCTTAAGCTTCTCTAAATTGCAATCAAGATTAAGTAATGGATTTGTAGACTGTTGTTTTTGAAGCAGTGTTGAAAGAACAATTCCGGGATCATTTTTAGAATCAATTAATGACAGAAAATAGCTAATTAACTTACTTATTTGCTGACAACTAATATCTATAACGGCTAGTGCCTTAATTTGCGTATCATGGACTTTTTCCATATCAGTTAATTACGTTCCTAAAAGAAAAAAATGTTTTAATATCAAATAGTAAATTCGTATCCAAAGGTGCGTCAGTGGCAGATCTCGTCCTAGTCAATGCTCCATCTTGGTCTCTGACTAGGTCCAAGTCAACCACTTCATTTTTCGTTTTAATGCGAATATCGAATTAATTGCAATTTAATCAAAACTCTGTGTCACGTAATTCAATATTTTTCAGCTGTTTTTCTTTCTGTCCTATCTTATTCAAATTGTTGTACATATAAATATCATTTATATTTGTTTAACTGTATTATCTGAACCATTTTCCGATGTGAAGAAATTTGTTTCTAGTCAACACAAGGAAAATACAACAGAAAATGTCTGCGTGGTTCACGTTTCATTTGGTGGTGTCCGTGCAGGTTATTCTTATATAAAATTTTATTTAGAAAAAAGTTCTGCTGAGTTTGCAGGTGTTGCTGAAACTTGGTGAAAGTGATCGACAATTTTGTGAAATTTGGGGTTAAAAAAATGTAAAAAAAGCTTTAGGTTACAAAATACAATTACTGGTGAAGTGAGATCGTTTGATAGTCAATGGGGAGCAAAAACATATTTTGGCGAGACTGGGATAAAAAAAAATTGTTTATTTATTGGGGGAGAGTAAGTCGAAAATTGTTATAATATGAAATAAATCAAAATGGAAATTTCATGAGTGAAGTAATTTTATGTAACTTAGAAAAATGAAGCGAAATAAATATCAATCAGCACAAAAAAATCAACTGTTTTCACAAGCCAGAAAAAAAGATTGGTTGGTCGCCTTTATTAAAAAATTATTACGACGAGCATGAGAATAATGCATTTAGGGGTAAAGTTTTTGAAAAGGTAGCTAATTTTGAAAAAATTGATCTATCTCAGTCTGAAAATGTGGTAAAATTATGAGAGTGTGGGTGATTTTGAGACAGGACATTGCACATGAAGAACATAATGTTGTTTTATCAATTCCCCAACTTGGCATAGTTAATGGAAGTAACTTTCACATATGGCTTTAAAAACTAATCGGTTCACTGAGTATATATTTGAGTGGAAACATTGAAAAATATGAGGCTCAACATTTATTGGTTGACCATTTTAAAATTTAAGTTAATAAAAATACGAAAAATGAGGGTGGATGTGATACGGATACACGTAAGTACCCTTATAAAATGATTAATGGGTATAGGGTAAAACTTGTAATTCCAAAGTCGTCAGGTAATAATCGTCTCTTGAAATGCTTTGGTTCAACAACTCCAGCACAAGATAGGAGATTGATTGGAGTTGATAAGGGCGAACATATTGGTGTTGAAAAAATACCATTGTTATGTGAAAATACGAGACCTCATGCGTGGTGTATGATGAGAATCTAAAGGAAATTTATAGACATGATAGCGAGTGGGATAAAGAATTAAAGTTGATGCTTACGTTTCTCCCGGAGTAGATATTAAAAAGCATTATTTTATAATTAAAGAGATGATAAGGGTGCACATATTCATCCTTACAAAACGATTAATGGGTATATGGTAAAACTTGTAAGTTTAAAGACGTTAGGTATTAATTCTCTTTTGAAATGCTTTGGTTCAACAACTCCGGCACAAGATTGAAGATTGATTGGAGTTGGTAAGGGTGAATGAATTGATGCAGAGAAGATACCGTTGTTATGTGGGAAGTATGATACCTCGTACGTTGTTTAGATGAGAATATGGAGGTAATTTATAGGTACAATGGCAAGTGGGATAGGGAGTTGAAGTTGATGTTTATGTTTTTTCCTGATGTAGATGATAAAAAACATTATTTTTTAATTAGAGTGATGACTGCTGATAAGGGCAAGTGTGACGATTGTGGAACAGATTTCAATGAAGGCAAGAGCGAGCATAAATGTACCCAAAAGACGATAAATTATTATCAAAATAAAATCTTGAAAAAGAACATCCTCGGGAAAAATCCAAATATAATAAAAAATGAAGCATTTGACCCAACAAGTATTCTTTACTGGGACACCAAGACATTTACTGATGCGTAAGGAAAACTGCATCCATACACCGTAAGTTGGTTGTATAAAAATTAATTTTTTACCGAAGATGGCGAATGATGTGTTGATAGATTTTATGAAAAAATAAAGGAGTTAAAGTGTTATAGTGAAGTGGAATGGTGAAACACATGTGCATTTTGAGCAAAAAGCATGAAACTTAGCACAATTATAACTTAAGACATGTACTTTAAAATAAGAATGGGAACCAAAAATTTGACCATTTTTAGTGTGTATCTTACAGACCAGATCTGCAGATCGTAATTTGAACGTATTTTT
Source organism: Bougainvillia muscus (assembly GCA_032352715.1). Classification (NCBI taxonomy): domain Eukaryota; kingdom Metazoa; phylum Cnidaria; class Hydrozoa; order Anthoathecata; family Bougainvilliidae; genus Bougainvillia; species Bougainvillia muscus. The sequence goes on from JAUCNQ010179103.1 coordinate 12,924, forward strand.
GACAATTTTTGTCAAAACATTACTAAATTGGCCTATAAACGACTCGAATCCATCCAAACAAAACTCTGATAAACCATTTATATATTATACACGACTTTTCAGTGAAATCTTGCTAGTTCTAAGAGTGTAATTCACTGACCAGATCGAAAAAGTAGGTCACAGTTATTGTGGCCTTTTTTCAAATCAAATATGAAAAAACACTACTCCAGTTCCAGCAAGTAATGAAATCTGCACACTGATATCACATTCTGGTCAGTAAAATACACAAATATCATGAACATTGTTCAAAGGGTCTCTTTTCTTTGTTTTCGAACTGCAAGATAACGCTTTTGGTTTCAAAAGAAACAGAAGCGTATAAAAGCATGGACGTTGTTCTCAGCATTGCAACATTAACTCAAAAGTGTGATATATTTCAAGTTGATAAGCAAACAAGGTATACGAAAAGACCCATACCCAATACTGTGTAAATGCTCCCAGTTGAATTGGGTACAAAGCAGAAAATGTTTTTGCTTTCGATACCACTATCGCACTATATAGATTGTAACTCGACTTGTAAACATTTGCATCTCCGACTGAAATCATTCTCAGAATTGCATCCACATTTTATCCATTAGAGAATGGACTGCTGAAATATCTTATATAAATTCAGTCCAATGAGGCAGTCCAAAATTTTTTGCCCCCCCCCCATCACGAATAAGTTGTGCTAAACCCCCATCAGGAATAGGGTTAAACATCACATGTTAGAAACCATTACGTCTTTCTATATCCAGTGTATGAAAAAATACGCGGACATCAATAAGTCACTGTTGCTAATGATTACATGGGGTTAGCGTCCTAAAATTAGAGAAATGAAGTTACTGTTCGTGAAAAAATACTTACATTTTTGAAGATTTTTTCTAGTATCACTGTGATAGCGTTTAACCTTAAAACGTTTTGGAAATTCTGTTCAACGATCTTGGAATGCCAATCCACATCTGGATAACACACTTGCAAATTAGGACTGATTGCTTTCTCTCTCACTATTGCAATCCCATTTTTACATACTTGCTCTGAAAAGATTGCCTTAAAAATATGAGCCGACGATCTTGTTTGTTTCAATCTCCACGCTAAATGCGATATGTTTTGCTGGTTACAGAAGATAAACAAGGACTGAGCCTTGCAATACTTTTCAACTTTTGCAGTTGTACTGAGACTGACGTGCTCATCATCAGGATTTGTTGATACTATCTCATCTTTGTCCTGAGGACATACCTATATGCATACATACGTTGTACTTCACTGTGGTTTTAGACGCTTTTAGGAAGGGTAATAGGTAAGCTTTAACTACAGAGTGTGTTTTACCATCTCACGAAGTGAAAGCCTGCTAGCACAGTTCTCTCTACTGAAGAAGGCGTTCAAGTCACCATCTCTCTTTTTCCTTGTGAAAAGCTTAATAATTTATTCCCTTCCTAGTCTTGAAAGTTGCTTAGCACTATAATATGTACTATATAGTGGAAACTTGTTTTCTTTTATATGATCAACAATCTTTTTGTGCAACTGTGGATGTGCTTTTTGAAAAATGCTTTCTTGCCAAGCTCTGTAATTGTGGAAACAGTTTTTACAACTGACTTATCCATAACATCTCCTGTACTCTGTACGAATCATTGAATGAACTTCCCAAATTGAAGAATTCTTCCGTTCTGATTGTGACAAGATTCAAACTCTCTTTTGCAATGCAGGAGTTGTGGAGAAAGTCTATTGTTTCTACCTCCTTTACTACAGGCGACGCCTCGAAAACAGAAACAACTCGAGAAACTTCAGTTCCAAATATCATCCAACGTAGCAGTTCCTGTTCATCCTCTGTTAAACCTAGCATACCATCTCCTGTACTCTGTACGAATCATTGAATGGACTTCCCAACTCACGCGAGCATGGCCTAGTGGTCAAGTCATCGGATTTGTAATCTGATGGTCGAGGGTTCGAAACCGGTGCTCGGCATGCTTAGGATCATGTCTAAAAAGCTGTTCCTCGGGTCAACCCATACCATGTGAGGGAAATTGGGTAG
>JAUCNQ010179214.1:0-14943 GCA_032352715.1 Bougainvillia muscus
GGAAAAATTTAACCAATCACAGAAGCCATGACAGTTCATTTCGCCCGCAACGATTTTTCAAGTAAACGAGTCCTAAGTATGCATAAAAATACTTTTTTGTGAATGAAAATTGATGCAAATTTCTATACGGTCCCTATACTAAAAATCGTTCTTACTTAGGTTGATTTCGAAATACGTCTTGAAGAATTTCAGTAATGACCGAGTTTCGATTATTTGATCTATTATAAATAGCACACATATCAAGTAATTTTGCTGCATCAAACAAATAATTTTCATATATGATCTCTCCATGTTCGTCTTCAGTGAGATAAAATTCCTAAAATAGATAAGAAATAATAGTAATACACATTTAAATGAGTGCGCTATCTGGTACGAATCCAGATCTTTTAAGCGTTTACCAATCAGCCGCTGCCCCTTTAATTATGATGGTTTAATAAGGGTCCGTCTCAAAATTTCGCTTAAATTCGCTTCACAAATCGCTTCATTTTCACCTCAGATGAAGTGTTATTGTGCATACAAAGTATGCACAATAACACTTCATCTGAGATGAAATTTGACAGGAATTAAGCGAATTTGTGAAGCGAATTTTTGAGACAGACCCTAAGGCTAACATTTACATAAAAGAGTATTAAAAATACATGCAATATATTTTTAGAGCTCTTTTTTACATAATAATTGCCCTTTGTTGAATTAATCGGATGCTGCCATCTTGTTCTAAATTGGGCACTGGCTAAATATAACAGTTCATTATTTCCAGGCCATTCACCTAAAATTTAACTGATGTCAATACCTGAAGTAGCTTATGTCGAAAAATTATTTCTGCTCGATTTCAGATAATACAATTGAAACCAAAGTTGAAAGTTACGAAAAGAAATATTATTAGAAGAATATTAAAAATACATACAGAAAAACAGAAAAACGTAATAAGCAGTTATATCTTATATATATATTGTTGAAAATACATACGTCGGACTCTTTATGCATGGTCATTCTCTTGATAGCAAACAAAAATAATTTGCTCACTCTAGATAATGCATTTTTACATGTTTCTGGAATATTCCGTAAATCATGTGCCCTGAGAAGATAAAAGTTGATGTTTAACTCATATACAGTTTTAGTGTCAACAAATAGGGAGTTTTTTTACATACAGTCTAATCTACGACGACAACAAAGTTTTCACCTTTGTATATAGGCTACATGCATTCCATTCTGAAGGGTGGAATGCAAATACCTTGTGGGTATAAATTTTGCGGGTATTTATTTTTGCAAGTGGCGTTTCGATTGCATTTTGCAGGTATAGTAAATTCGCAGCTTTTAAAGAAAAGTAAAGCAAAATGGTGTAAAAAAAAGTCTGGAATTAAAATTTTGTGGGTATTTATTTTTGTGAATTGGTAATATTGCAATGTTTTGCAGGTAATTATTTTTGCAAATTTGGTCAAAATACGCAAAATTCGCAAAAATTTATACCCGCAAAATTATATACCAATAAGGTAGCGTATACGCACAAAGGTTAATACCCGCAAACTTTTATACCAATAAGGTAACTTATACGCACAAAGATAAATACAACGTTATCGTTGTAGATTAGGTAATTGTATAATCAGATCATTTGTGACAAGTTTCATGTTAAAACGTGTTATATAACTGAAGTTTTAGATAAGGATGCACTTCAGCCACCACCAACCAGCTCCGACCTTTATAAGCCGGCTTAGACTTTTACCGGTTAAATGTAAAAAATAGCTACCAAAATTCAGTCTGTCTACAAGTTTTGTGTATAAAATTGTATAATTTTCATCTAAAACATTAAAAGATGTGCAAACAAAAATTCGCTTAAATTTAATTACAAAGCGAATGATTTTTATCAAGGAGTGTGTGCATACCAAATATGTATAAAGACACTTTTGCTGAATGAAAATTAATCTAGGAATGAAGCGAATTTATAAAAACAAATATGTTAGACAGTTCCTTTGTCAAGATAAATATGGTACGACATGTATGGTTTAATGTGGGACAAAATTCGTTTAAAAACTCGTACCATTTTCATAACAGCATGAGCTTTGTACATAGCAAGTATGAACAAAGACACTCCTTCTGTATGAAAATTGATACAAATTCTCATACAAATTTTGTGGACGGTCCCTAATGTACGATATGTATATAAAGATTCTTACCTAGGACAGTTGCTCAAGAAAGAATCCAAACTGGTTGACCATGTTGGATCAAAAAGAACCTGAAATGATACAAATTGCTATTCAGTATTGAAAATATATGTAAACAAAATTGGAGCATTACATTCTCAATCTTCTACCTTCTACCTTCTAAGGGACCGTCCACAAAATTTGGAAGGAAATTCGTATCAAATTTCATACAGAAGGAGTGCTTTTGTGCATACTTAGCACTATGATTGTATTTTAGATTGTGTTAAAGAAAAAATAATTAAAGCAAAAATTGCAACTGCAAAGAACCTCATTTAATAAATCTTCGGGGACACGGAAACAAATTTTCATGCGATTGCAACGAAATCACTATTTGTTGCAGTCGCAAGAAAATGTTTCAATGTGTCTCCATGATAAAAATCTTTGTTGCGAAACATTTTTTCTTAATAAAATTTGTTTTAGCAACAAACAAAAAATTCAAATCGATTTTTTGTTTCAAACAAAGAAACATTAAAAAATGCACGTGTCCTCGCACTTGTAATACATTTCTTTGCAACATTATTTTATTATCCAATCAATTTTATGGTTTTTCCCGAAAGTTTCAAAAATTTGAAAACGTTTCTAACGTTTAACATGACAAACCTATAAGCAACACAACAACAAGATGGTTGCCTCTGAAGTCACATTTGTTGAATTATTTTGTTATTATACTATTATGCTATTATATGGCTTATTAAGGGTCAAACTTTTCTTTTTCAGATGCATAACAAAGAGAAATCAAACATTTTTAGCAAAACAATAAACTAACTTGATTCCAAAAGACCGGTACTGCAACGGATAATAACCATTTCAAATCTTCATGTAAGAGTACCATACGTTCTATCCATTCATTAAGACCACTTTTATCTTCTAACTGAAGAGCACATGGATAGGTAAATGTTAGAAAATTCCTTGTTTCAACAGCTAAAGGGTTCTATTAAAATAAACATAATATAACCAAATAGTTGGAACCAATAATTGCATTTAAAGCATATTTTTGGTCACTTATTAATTCTTAGGGACCGTCGACAAAATTCGTATGAAAATTTGCATCAATTTTCATACGGAAAGAGTGTCTTTGTGCATTTTAGTATGCACAAAAACACTTCCTGTGTGCTGGAAGAAGTTCGTGTGACAATATGAAGGTCACTTATAGTATCATTTCCCTATAATAATATGGACAGCGGACAGTCCGTTTGACAAAAGAGAAAACAAAATTTCTTTGAAAATCACTGTTACCACCATATACTGCAAATTTTTTGGACGATTTATTACTGCTCAAAAGGAAACCATACATACCAGTATTTGTGTCAGCATTGTATATCAGAATTTTACTACTTTGAGATATATATATATATCTAAACAAACAAAAGAGCATTGTAATTTCGCTTCTTTCCTGTCAATTTTCATCTCAGATGTAACTCCTTTGTATGCATAATAACACTTTAGATACCAAAGAAGTCCGGCAGTAGGTGTAATTTTGATGGGCCACTAATAAAACTCCGGTAGTAAACATCCGATAGTAACCTCTGATTATAGGCGCCCTCCGAAAGTAAGTACTACTAAAACTGAAAGTAAGCGGGTGCCTACTATCAGACTTATATGGTAGATCCTGATCAAAAATCCCAAAAGTGACATTTTTACTATAGTCTAAAAAGTGCCCATAAAATGGGCATAAAATGAGGCTACACAATTATCATAGCATCAGCAAAATGTTGTGATAATGAGCTTTAATACAACTATATAACTTTAGTTAATTGTGGCTTAATTATGTCCAAGATATCATTCAACGAAGTGCGTGTAAAATTTGCGGCTGACAAGGCAAGTAGCTGACACTGTGTTGTTAGTACATGGCCCATTTTCTCACATTTCCATTGCATTACGATATTATAGAAGTTTTCTACAAGAACCACTTACTATACTAATACGTGTACTTTATTTTGATGAGCAAAACATGCAGTTGCTGATAGCTGTAAGGGGCGAGATTGTGGCTTACATTTTTTTAACTTTATCAGACTCAAGTCACCCTTATTAAGCACACTCAGCCACGTAAAAGTTTATTTATGGCTGGACCTTTTAATGTTAATCCATTAATGTTTTTCCAGAAAAAAATATGATAACGTGTCTGTTTGGGGCTGACAAAATGAAATTGTAGGAGATTTGAGGAGTTTTGAGGAGATTCTCTGTGGCTATAGGAAGAGTCATTGCAGACAAAATTGAGGAGATTTTTCGTTAACAACATAAAATCAAGGGATTTGCCATTCTGAAGCTTTCCAATTCTTGCTCTTCCTCATTGGGCTTAGTCACGACAATAAACTTTCCTTTTAAGAGAAGTTGATAGCTATTCATCATAAAAGTATATAATATATATATCTACATGCTTGATTTAGCAATGACTTAGCAAGACAATATTGATCAAACATTTAAGTTCTAAGAAGTATATGGTAAATCTTCTAATAAACTCCCGGGCGTTTATTTAATTTCAAAGAAACGGGGGCGTTAATTGGAGGAGGGAGGCGTTTAAAAGAGGGAGGCGTTTATAAAATAATTAACAAAGCAGATTTTAGAAATGGATCCCACATGGTACTTTTGTGCAGAAAACATACCATGACAGTTGGATTTGGGATCTGTTGAAGTCTTGATTATGTCTTCGTCAAAAAAAACATAGGAAAATGATTTGCTCGTCAAAAAATAATTAATGGGCTTGTCATATCTGCAGTCAATTTGAACTGTTCTGCAGAAAATGCAGAACAGAAATGACTGCAAAGAAAAAAATTGCTCCTGGCAATGAAGAACACCTATTTTTTTTAAATCAGGAGGGAGCGAGGCATTATTGCATTATTGGCACGCCATTGGCATTTCCATTTGATTTGGGAACTGGTTTACTAAAACCTGACATCTCTGCATATGGTTGGCTGCTTCTTTGTTTGGCTTAATATAATCCCTTACTACAATTATAAATGCCGGACATGCCAACATTACGAAAGTTGAAAGTGAAAATCGGGTGACTGAGAAAAGTCGCACAAAGAGATTCTCACGAAACGCATAGTGATTTATCTTTTTCTGCTGGGAACCCCCTGGTTTTGATTGATTAAAGTCGGATTAAACACTGGATTAAGCTGTTTTATGGTAGTTGTCTGCTGTTAGTAAAGCAGTATTTTTTGGTCTCTGACAGTCTGAGCGATTGATTTGCATTGCAGCGCGATTCCCAAGTAAGTAAGTCTTTTCTTTTTCAAATAATAAATACAAAGTCCTATTTGCGCACAAAAACAACCTTTTTAGGCTTTCAAGCTATGCGTAATATAAATATAAATAAACTAGTAGTTAAAAAGATTGTGTAGTCGAGACATCCAAAATGGGTATGTTAGGGTGTTAAAACATAAATAGCTGGAGAGTGGTTTTGGACGACTCGAGCACACAAACTGACGATAGTCGTCTTTTTTTTGTTTTTCTTTCTTGGTTGATGGGAGTGAGGTTAAACATGAAGTCAGTTCTTTAGAATACACGTACTGTGTATCATATAAAAATAAGTTAGGGGTGATAGCATATATAATAAATGTCCTCCATACTCCATACTACGACACTATAGTTCAGATAAAATGAAGAATAAAGGAGGATGAGCATGGAGATAGATGAAGAAATTGCTAATTACAATAGGCGTTTAGGGTCCACATAAGGGTTCATCTCAGAGACCGCCCAAAAACGCTCCACAAATCAATCCATATTTACACCCCAGATGGAGTGCCATTACACATAAAAGGTATGCACAATAACACTCCTTCCGAGACAAGAACTAGTAAAAATGAAAACCCATTTCTAGAGCAAATTCCGTTGAGTGGTGGACATATTTCAGGAAAAACAAACCTATCCTGGCTAAACTTGGCTTAGGCTCTTTTTGAGTCTATAAGCTACAGAATGCTTTGAGTGGCATTCACTTATCAAGTAACTGTAATAGTTCCAGTAATGGGGACCATAGTAGAGCTCTTTGCACTCTGTGAGGAATAACAAGTCCTTTTCTTGATGCCTGTCTTGTACCATATCTAAGGTTATTGGAGTCATGAAACAGGTCCTTTAGGTTAACGTTTAAGTTTCCCTCATGGTAATCAAAGATTAATTTACAAGTCTCAATTATGTAAAGATGATTATAGTTAGGTAAAAATTTTAGTGGCAGATTTTTCTGTACAATGGCGTGGGCTTTTTTTACTTTTTTATTTAAGGAAGTCACAGCTTTAGTAGCATCAGGGGATCCCCCCAGACAATGATGCCATACTGTAAATGTGATTGGATGAAAGCTGAATAAATTGAGGTCATGGTTTTTCCAGGGACATGATAAATTTAGTCTACGAAGAACTCCTACACTTGGGGTTATTTTTGAGTTAGCATGTTCTACATGGTTTTTCCATGATAAAGAGTTGTCAATGGAAATGCCTAGCTAGGTATTTGGTGTGTTCTTCCTCTTCAAGTTTGTCATGATTGATACGAACCTTGTTTGAGGATTCATATCTGTTTTTACTGAAAAATAAAAGGTTTGATTTCTTGACGTTCAGGCTGAGAAAGTTTATAGCAGTACTACTGTGTAAGCCAGTCAGAAATATGACAGAGCTCAGAATTGAGCATTTGTTCTAATATGTTTTTGTTTTTAGCAAATAAACAAGTATCATCTGCAAATAGTGTGAATTGGAGTATGTCTGATGAATTTGTAACACTTTGGGTTCTTTTGGACAAAATATATGATGAACAAAACCAATTATTTATTTATTTACAACACCTCTTAAGCCAAGAGTCATAAATTCGGGAGATCATAGGAGTCAAATCGGAAGAACAGGTTTTTGAGGGGATAAATCGAGAGTCTCCCCCTTAAATCGGTAGTGCTGGCATGTCTGCAAATCAAATCTAACTCTATCAAACTGTTCCTCCCCTCTCGACTTTTCCGGTTGTTTTGCTTTGCTTTGGAACACTTCAACTGTTTGCCTGTCCTTATGATTCTCATGTTATGGTGCGCCACTTACTCTATAAGTGAATTTTAGATAATAGTGCGCATGCGTATTTCTTCTGAGATTTACTTGTGGCCTTTCAATCACGAGCCCGCCGTTGTTTTCATAAAAAAGATTGAATTTTATAGTCAGCGAAGCTGCATGTGTTTTTTAGTCACAGAGAGAAATGACTATTTATCGAAATGAGTTTAACAGAACAAGATCGTGAGATTTTACTTCAAGAAATCAAGCAAATTCAACAAACACTTGAACTATCAGGACGAAACATTCACTCATATGATGATGGAAACAGCAGCGATTGTGAATCAGAAGTAGGAAATGAAATAGAATCACGGAACTGGAATCCAGTTATTGAAGGTTCGAGTTTCTTTTGATGAGTAATAATGGAACATTGAAGTAATTAAGTAACTATACAGACCAGTCTTATTACAGCTAGCAATATATTTTTACTATAAATTTCTAGTCTAGTCCTCTAGTGCTTCTTAGTGGTGTGTGTGGTGTGATATGTCTCGTGTGCTCTCTTCATAAATCACGAAATGTGCATAGAGATTCTAGTCTGCTGCCATTGTTGGATATCGCCCTTTTTGCTGTTTTACTGTATAGCTATCAATTTGTTCAGACTTTTTATTCCTTGTTGATATTTTACAGTTGTTTTCAGTATGGCTGTAGTTAGCAGCAGCTAGCACAGGTAGTTTTTATGATACACCATGTTAGCATCTTGGAAAAATAATACAAAAATTAATCTCCATTGGAGGTAAACAAACATGATCTACGAGGGATTATTAAGCAGAACAGTGCATTTATTTTTAAACCTCACATTTTACTCACTTTCTTTGCACCAAACACATAGGAATTATTGCAATCTACTGTTCCTACTGTTGTGTGAAAATAATAAAAATAGAAACCTTGTATTTTACCTCCCTAAATTGATTTTACAACAATGATATGGTGTGATGGTAACGTGTATTATATATAGCTACCTGGATTAAATAAAACATGGAACCTTTGACTTTTAGATGAGACAGACCAAAATAAAATACATTTCAAGAATGATGGTGTAAATTTAAGGGAACAAAAGGTATGTATATAATGTAAAAAAGGTAAAAATATAAAAAACAAGTTTTTAAAATAGCATAAGCTTTTCGGTAAAAACCATCATCAGTGCATATAGATTGAATGATTAATGTGAACGTATTTTACATTGGTATGAGTTTTTAAAAATGTAATTTTCAGTATATACAACAAAAAAAAAGAAAAAAAAAGGTATGTATTTACCAGACTTGAATTTGAAAGATCAGTGTATAAAACAAAAAGGTGTGTTTTAAAACAATGTTTTTTCTTAATTTAATTAAAATAAAGAAATAATTATAATAATTTTTTGAATAGGGTTATATGGCGGAGTGTGTGACGTCACGTACGCTAGAGAGAAAAATATTGGTACGAGTGGCACTACAGAACGTGAAATTCCTAAATAAATAGGCAGTGTGCAGGGTGCATTTTTCTAAATAATATTTATCAAACTTATATTCATTTACATGGACCATTCTTTCTTGTCAACTCAAGAAGCTTCAGAAGGAAGGGACAATCCACACATTTTTCCATAAGTTTTTCATCAGTTAGTGAGTAATATGAACATACCCTTATTTTTGGCTTGCATGATTTAAAAATTAACATTCTCAACCACATTGATTTTTTTTTTTGACGCATATGGCTGATGTGATTGATTTTATGAACAAAGTGATGGAGTGTAACGAAAACATAATATTAATTTATAAGAATTTTTTTATCCAACTATGATAAATGAAAATTATTAGCTATACTTTGTTGTGTAAAGCAATGTCCGTTTTTTTCGCTAAGAATCCCTCTAGTACTGCCAGTATGTGTATAACTAGTAAACAGTGTCCTCTAGTGCATGAAAACTCGTTGTTTTCTTAGAAACCTTTTTAGCTAATATCTTCTTATCTCTCTTCGAAGCCACCATAGGAAAATCAAAACATGATCTCGCGTACGTGAGGTCACAAACTCACTTACTCCAGAACTGACCCTAGAGCATCAGATGAGAAAATGGCGGTGACCATGAGGTACTTTAAACACTTGTTTTATGGGTATAAAAAATGAAAATTTATGTTTGAGGGAACCACACGGTTTCATTTTTTAACGTATCTTTTTGAACCCTTAATTTCCCTTTAACGTTGTTATGTTGCATATATCTGTCTGCTATATGACAATTCTTGTAAGTTTTGTTTGCCAGTAAATCAATGTTGTATTAACTTTGTTACAGTAACAGGAATATTTATTTTCTCTAAAATTTATACTGACGTACAAAATATTTTCACACTTGAGTACGTTGATGTACGCAAATAATATTCATCGAGTGTGCAAGCGTACGTCAACCCCTTGTTCCTAACCACCCTTAAATCTTTAGCTTTTTATCAGAATTAATACATATAGACCAACTATTTTTCAGAAAAGTGTTTTTGAAGACACATCTTTAGAAATGAAACAGTACTCAATTTAATGCAATTATGTTTTGCACTTTTTTTTATATATACTAAAAATATTAAAAACCTAGAAAAATTAACCTATCAAAATGTTCTAGTTGCATGGACTTGATATTCTTTTTCAACATTGGTTGTAAACGTGTTATACATTTAGAAAAAAACACATGTAAAAAACATGCGCGAACATGGAGGTGTGAAATATTGCTAAAGAAAGAAGAAGAATAAAAAAAATCAGATTGTTGAAAATCTGTGTTTTATTTTTATTTTGAGCATTCATATCATGGTGTCTAAGGGATGTCCAACATTAAAATGACTAACATTGAGAATGATGAAACAATTTAGAGAATAAGAGTTACAGTAATCTCACCTTCCAACCCAACTGTACCAAGAAATGAAAGACCACCCCCTCCCTCTCCACAGATATAACTTTGCCCCCTCCCCCCCCCCCCACTTGGACCTCCCTCCCCCCTCCATTTCATCATAAAAAATTCTCCCCCCCCCAATAAAACCCATCGTTTAGGAGGGTCATTTGTTTAGGGACTTCCTCCAAAATTTGTATGTAAATTTGTATCTATTTTTATATGGAAGGAGTGTTTTTGTGTATCTTCACAACACTACTTATGTGATGAAAATAGTTTGTATTATGATAAGAATTTTGTGGATGGTTATTTATCTTTTTTAGAATGTATTATTCTCCCCTGAAACCAGAGGTGATGCTACACCAACTATACAAAGTCCATTCACACCTGGTGTATCTGATATCAGTGGTGGAAGTATTCTTCTTGATAAGTTTTTACAAACATACAAAGATCCAATCAGTCCTTTTGGAAGTGAAGTATCTAGTGCACCTTTTTCACCAGCCATTGATAAAGCTCATACAACTAGCTCAGTAGGTGAAGAAAATGTTCCAAGTAGTTTAAGTAAAAAGTTGAAGACACGGTTGAAACGTGAAAGTTCTTTGGACCTTTCTTCAAACAGCAAACAACCAATCAAAAAGAAAAAAAGGACCGTTGATTTAAATTTTATGACAAAAAGTGATGATGGTATCTCAACCATTGATGTTAGCTTTCCACCGTCCTTGGCCTCACTACCTGAACAACAAAAAGACAAAATAAATATGACAAATTTATATGTTGAAAGAATTTTTCGTGGTTATCGTAAAAATAAACACAAAAGAACACCATCTGTAGCTTTTCAAGGTTATTTATTAATATTAGGAATTAGAGACTGTCCACAAAATTCGTAAATTTTCATACAGGAGGATTGTTTTTGTGCATACAAGCTTGGTTCCCACTAGGCGCCTAACTGGCATCTAACAGGGGCTAATCACTGTGAGCATGATTTCTTAGCGCTTTAGTGCCGCAATAAAAAAGTACTTGCAAACGTTCTCACATAAAAAATTATTAGCGCTGAAAGAGTAAATCTGTAGGGAAACATAACATAACTTTTTTACATAATATACCGAAAGTACTCAAAAAATTTAAAAACATGCTGAAGGCTTGTCGGCTTATTTTGAAGAATTCTAAGCGCATGTTAGCGCAAAAATTTATCAAAACGTTTTGATATCAAACGCCGCATCTAACTGGTGTTTAACAGGCTCCTAAGAAGCGAACATGTACTTTTAGTGTTCTTACTAGGCGCCTAAGTTTTAAGAATCATGTGAACCATGATTAATGCCTATTAAATGCCACGAACATGTACTTTTAGTGTTCTTACTAGGCGCCTCAGTTTTAAGAATCATGCGAACCATGATTAACGCCTATTAAATGCCAGTTAGATGCCTAGTGGGAACCAAGCTTTAGTATGCACAAAAACACTTCTTCTGTTATAAAAATGGTTTGTAATACGATGCGAATTTTGTGTACAGTCCCTTTTTTGTTTGAAGATGAAACTAAGTCAAACCTTACATACCTATTATTTTGATTTGCTTAACCGTACAATTTCTAAAGCCCAATTAGAAGATGGTTAATTCTTTTTTCTAAAACAAGAGTTCAATCCTAGTCAATGTGAGTTACAGTAGAGTAAGATATCCAACTGGATCAGTCATGATGTAAAAAACCCTAATATGATTGCTGATAAAATATAAAGTTTCGTGCATACTTATTCATATTCCTTGCATGAACAGGAAGGGATTTTTTTGAAATTACTTTTTCTTGAAATCTTTGTCAATGAAACTTTATTTTACTTTGTATGCACAATAACACTTCATCTAAGATGAAAATGATGCGAATTGTGAAGCTTAAGTAATAATGCACTTTTTAAACCTAGTAGACATTTTAATATTGGTCATATATGTAGTTGACTTAAATGAGAGATTATTTTGAAGAAAAGGGGGTAAATCAGGTCCCTGTCCCATTTTGTATGATCAATAAATTCATTTTTATCAACTTCTAGGTAAAAGATTTGATAGCAAACATTTAAAAAGCAGTGCTAATTTGGGTACTTTAGAAAATTTGCTTCAAGTAAACCGTCAATATCAGGTATGAACAGCCTATCCCATACAGACTATTTTCACCGGATTTAATTTTTTAGGAATATCATTAGTAACCCAATATCTTTTCATTTTTTTAAATGTAATTTATAAGAGGTGAAAAAACCCTAAAAGTTGACTAATACATCCTTCAATTTTTTTTAATAAGCTGGACCGTCTTAATTCCTAATAATTTTCACCTCAGATGAAGTGTAATTGTAACACTTACGTGTTACAATAACACTTCATCTAAGGTGAAAATGGAGCGAACTTGAGCGAATTTTTGAGACGGTTCCTATACTAGACAACAAGGGTTGACAAATTTTAGTTCAAGTTCATATTTCCCTCTGTTGTATTCGGTCCACAAAATTTGTGTGAATATAATTCATATCAAATTTCTTTTAAAAGAAGTGTTGTGGGTGCATACTTGTTTATCTAGTATCTTCTTGTATTTGCATTTTTTAGGAAGTACTTTTGGAAGAACTGAAAAAAGTGGAAATCGCATTATCACGAAATCTAAAAGCACAGGTTTAGTTTTTTTATATAGTGTGTCCCTGTTTTCTGTGACACTTAACTAACCCGATGATATTAAAAATAGCAATGTTTTTGTTATTGTAGAGATTATTTAGCCTTCCTTTGTCCCATAATATACAGATCATCTCCAAAATTTAACTTGCCAACCAATTGTACCAATCTCATTTCAAAAGAGCGCAAAACATGTACAAAGACATTATTTTCTATGGTCACGTTTACATGAAGACTTTCTATAGGCGAAATAAACTGCCATGGCTTCTGTGATTGGTTAGATTTTTCCGTCAGAAAAATTTAACCAATCACATTTCATTTCGCCCGCAACGATTTTCCATGTAAACGTGTCCTATATGCAACTTGGTACGATTTATCATTCGAATTTGAATGTAAAGTTTATAGCAAAGTGTACATGTTTAGGGTCCTTCCACAAATTTCGTATGGAAATTTGTATCAATTTTCAAACAGATAGGGTGTTTTGTGCATACTTAGTATTTTGTGCAAGATTTGTATCTAGCTTTGTTTACAAAATACGTTTCGTTTTGCTATTTAGGATGAATTGATGATTTCTACTGGTGAAAAGGAAGATGATATGTCAGCGGGATTAAATCGTGCATGTATTGGAAGATTTTTAATACCTTATTTTAAGGATGGTGATGGATGTGTAAGGAGTCAGTCCAAAAATTCTCTATATAAGCTCGCTTCATTTCTATCAATTTCACCTCAGATGAAGTTTTATTAAGCATACTTTGTATGCGCAATAAAGCGCAGAGGTGAAAATAAAGCAATTTGTGAAGAGAATTAAGGCGAATTTTTGAGACGAACCCTAAGGATTATAATTGTGGTGGCAATTTTTACTCTCTGTCACGATCTTTCATATGATTTTGTTTAGTTTTTAATACAGTAACTTCACTATGGAGAAATGTCTTCATTTTCGCCTCAGATGAAGTGTTATTGTGCATACAAAGTATGCACAATAACACTTCATCTGAGATGAAAATTGATCACTTATGGAGAAATATCTTTTGGATTTTAACACAAAAATTTAAATTCCAATAGACACTTCGGCATAGTGAAGAAAATAATCTTTTACCTAACTGAACATGAAAATATGAAAAACTGTGTTGTTTTGATTTCAAGAGAAATGTCGTCTTTATGTATAAAGATAATGTATGATAGGACTTCTAATAATAAAGGGAACATCCGAATAAGTATCACAAATCGTACTGTTTTCATCACAAAAGAAGTGTCTTTGTGCATACTTTAGTAAGACATTTATACGAAATATTTCTATACGAAGTTTGTGGACGATTCCTAAACGATTTCATATGACTTCGTAATTTGTACTCGTTTCTCAAATTCGTAAAAATTAATAGATTAGGATAGTGGAATCTGTTCCATATTGATTCATCAATTTAATAATATGAACATACCACAATTTACTGTATGTCATTCAAGGTCCGGAAAATTGATAATTTGTTTAAGAAATCGTAATCAGCAGTAAAATGTGGATTGCTATACAAATTAGAAACAAAATAAATAATGATAAGCCTAGGCTTCTATTCCGAACACTGGATACCATAAGGGACCGTCTCAAAAATTCGCTTTAAATTCGCTTCACAAATCGCTTCATTTTCACCTCAGATGAAGTGTTATTGTGCATACAAAGTATGCACAACACTTCACCTGAGATGAGAATTGACAGGAATGAAGCGAATTTATTAAGCGAATTTTTGAGACGGACCCTATTGAAAATCCTTTTTGTGATTTATGCTGAGGTTATGAAGCTACAAACAACAACTCCTGAAATAATGTCACATTATTTATGATAATTTCTACCAAATAACCCTGTCAAGTACATTGAACATAGGACATCAATCCTGGACTCTAGTAAAGAGACTTTCTGCAGTAATCGAAGACGTGTATGCACAAAGAAACTTCTTAATGAAAATTGATAAGATGTTCCATTAATTATAAGGGACCGTCCACAAAATTCGTATTGTAATACTAACCATTTTCATCACAGAAAGAGTGTTTTTGTGCATACTAAGTACAAAAACACTCCTTCTGTATGAAAATTGATACGAATTTCTATACAAATTTTGTGGACGGTCCCTAAAGTCATTAGCTTGCAAAATTGTTTCTCAAATTGTATATACATCATTTCATTGTATATGCGTAAGGGACCGTCTCAAAAATTCGCTTAAATTCGCTTCATAATTCGCTTCATTTTCATCTTAGATGAAGTGTTATTG
>JAUCNQ010179325.1:0-14941 GCA_032352715.1 Bougainvillia muscus
GTAAATCTCTACTTTTGTGTAATGCTTTTATTCTCTCAGTTTTTCGATATTCACCTATTATTTGGATGTTTTGCGGTGAGAAATGCTACATAAATGGGCATTAAAAGCAGTTACTGGCGAATTCGATTTAAATTACGATGATTTATGGCGAAACACCAAAACTAAATCTATCCACGCATTATATCTGGTTCACCTTATGTGTGAAATATACAAAACAGGAAAACATCTAAATCCATCCTTCATGCAAGAGATCTTCGTCGTGAAGCCGATCCCTTATGGACTGAGAAGGAAAAATCTTTTAACCTTACCTAGTGCAAGGACTAAGAAATTTGGTATGAATACATTTACTTTCCGTGGAAGTCTTTTATGGAACAACACTCCTGATTATGTAAAAACTGTGCCCACCTTAAGTACCATTAAGAGCAAATTACATTGTCTAAACCTGCAAGATCTTTGCGGGTGCACAACATGCTCATAGAACGTGTAGTTGTTTTTAGTTTTGTTGGCATTTATTGGTTGGTATTTACTATTGTAAAGCCAACGTTAAATAATTGAAATAAATAAATAAATAAGTAATCAGGTGTATAACAGTTACATTCAAGTCGAAATGTGCAACAGTGACATACCGGCATATCTGCCCAAAAGTTACATTCTATATTAACTGCGAAACAGTGACATGCTGGTAAAATGTACTAAATGTGCAGTGTCATACCGGTGTACTCTCGTAAGTATGCACTCCCCAGTCTTTATTTACTAGTAAATAATAACTTCCCAGTCAATATTTACAAGCAAATTGTGACTCAAGGGAGTCATTATTTACTAGTAATTAATGACTGGGTGGTGCATATTAGCGGCAGTACACCGGTATGACACTGTCCATTTAGTACATTTACGTAAAATAATGACTCCCCTACCTATTAAACTTAAGCAATGATGAGAGCCTTGGGTTTGTTAATACTTTATCAACTTGAATCTCAAATGTTTCTTAATTTAGCCAATTTCAGCCTAAGGACGTTTCTTATTTATGAATTCATCAATGATCTAGTAAAATTGACTTATTTCATTGTAAGAGAAGTTCAGCCTGTCAAAGTTTCTAAAAGTTTCTTAATTTTTGGTAAATTTGATTCTAGTGTTTCTCATAAACTGGTTTCTTATATGGAAAAACGTGTGTCCCAAAAAGCAAATACAAAATGGAAACTTAGGGAAAGAGGGCAGATCCATGTAATAAGGTAACGCAGCGTCGTAATATTTTCAGGATAAACCTATTCTCTAACAAAAAACTCAATGCTTTCTAAGTCAACATGGCTTACCATCTCGCCGATAAATTGAAAAACAAAGAATCATGTTTGAGTGAATAAACGGTTCATCGAATAAACACAACACATTGAATTCGAACGTTCGAATTTACACTAGATTTTTTATTCGTCAAAACTCCGTTTTGTATTTTCATTTAAAAGAAACATTTCTAGTACATTAGAAATCTTGATCTTTAAAAAGAAACCATAAAATGATAGTAGCACTTTCATTTGCTATAAATCTCGTCAGACCATCCTAATTATGTTTTTGTCCATAATTCGCCTGAAGAACGAAAACAAAGTAGCAATCATTTCTCCTTTTTTTCCTTTTTTTCATTGCTTTTTCCATTACCAAAGTTTCTGCTAGCCTTCAAGATTTCACTTTCATCATAGAATTTTGTATTTACTTGTTAACTATAACTATAATTTTTATAAATTATATTTTTTGATGCTTTGTTATCTTATATTGCGTGGAATACGAGTGCAATAAAGTTTTATTTGAATTTATATATTGGCTAAAAAAAATTGGTTTTAATGACGTCATGAGGAAAGTCACATGACTCTTGGCACCAATGATATTTTTTTAAATGTACTTATACTAAGGAATCAGTGATAAATGTCATGGCAATTGCACTTGTATTTAAGAAATGAAGTAGAAAGCATAGAACAAAAGTTAGATAGGGGGCATATTTTCCCACAGGCCTTTATAAGTAAAATAAAAGCCCAGATTTTATAGGGCTTAAGTGCTCAGTTCTTTTTATTCTCTGGGTTTCTTTTTAGTTCCATGGGAGGATCGCATCACCAAATCCGTTATTCAATTGATTTGTAAAGAAATTGGAAATCTCTGGTATGATCTTGCGTTATCATTAGGCTTAACAGAATATCAGATAAAACATATTAACGATGAGAACACAAAATCAAATGAAGAAAAAATGATAGAATGTTTGAAAATTTTGAATAATGGAGTCTCTTGGTTACGTTTAAAACATGAATTAGAATTTTTGGAACTAACAGACATCATTCATAAAATACAACGACAAACACTAATAACAAATAGTAAGTACAATAGTAGGTCAATCTACGATGGAGAACTGGTAACTTAAATACTTAACCCTAATAGCAGCGGGGGGGGGCTATGATCACCCATCTGGAATTTTGTTAATATCCTCTGAAGTTTTTAACTGATCGTCTTGAAACTTTGCAACAATAGTAAACATATATCTGTCATGTTTTGACAGATTTTCAGGGGAACACCATCTTACAGGCTATTGGTCAGAACCACCTATCAAATTTTGCATGTTTTACCATGAAAATATGGAAAAACTAATATCTACATAATTTGTATTAGTAATAGCATCACTTGGAAGGCAATTTGCGATAATTAAAGTTAACTTTGAAACGGAACGAGGGTTATTTATCCAACATTGCCTGACACAGTCATCCTATTCGTGGTTAATTATGTGGGCAATGCTTTTGATACTCTTATTTCGACAATTTCAAAATAGGAAGTAGAATACGACGGCATAAAAACGTTCCAACATACCATTCAATTCCTCCAGGATTGAATTCCTCTAGATTTTCTTTAACTCTCCTGAAACGAGCCCATGTCTTGCAGATGTCTTCGTGCTCTCTGTAGTATTCTTATTTTGAGATTCAACATGAGACGAAAGCTGAAATCGTTGTTCAGTATCCAAGTTTATGCTCTTTTGTTACTTTATTGTTGTATTTTTTTTTCCGAAATCAAATCCTTCTCACTCATAAAACTGTAAACCAATGAAATGATTTGGCGGAGAATTCGAATTCATTAACACAATAGATACTTCTGTATTTCGGTAAGGAGAACTTAAATATATCAGAATATAAGTTTGTTTACGTTTGAAAAATCTAGCGTTGGGTATTTCCGATTTAGCGGGGTACTTCAGATTTAGCATGGTATTTCAGATATATCCCTGGTATATATATTAGAGCGCGCAAGCAAAATGAAATCCACCTTATATTTACCAAACTAATCGCCATTAAGACTTGAAACTTGGCACAAATGTTCATGTAACAATGTTGATTTAGCGGATTACTGTAATATTCTCTGTTTCCGGAAGAAGAAAACGGAACATTTTCCGCAGCCCATTTTTTTCTCGGCAATTCCATCAGCTTACGCTACAACACCCTCGTCCTGGATAAAATAAACTCAAAAAAACCCAGCTCAAACTGTCATATACCCTAGTCTAAAGCTTCTTACCATCTCTTATTCGAAAATTATCAGTGATGACAAGAATGCTTATGTCTATTTATATACATACTGAATTCAAAACTCTCTGCCTGTCCTACATTAACATTAAACTATCATTAAACTAACATTAAACTATTTACTCTATCTTTAATTACCTCTTGAAATCAATTGAGTTCTTAGAAGAAATTAGTTGTATAAGAGACGGTAACAAGCTTCAGACTAGGTTCTATGACAGTTTAACCCTCGAGCAAAGTTATTTCCGCTGTTTATGAAACCAGCACTTCTTGTTGAGCATCGCTAAAACCAGAACCACAACATCATCTTTACAATTATCTTTAAGTACACTCGGATAAGATGAAAGCATATATTATGATAAGGTTATTCTTATAATCCTCTCGATTGTTCCATAAAATAGTGTACCCTTTCATGCAATCCTCTTAACAAAATGTAATAATTTTGATTTCAGTCTTCCCAACTTCATAAGATGTTTCCTTGAATTCTTTAGGACTTCCTAGACACTTTATGAAATTTCTGAGGAACCAGGATAAAAATCATTTCGTGGCTAAAGATTTATACTGGAGAGGATTGCAAAGTACTACAATCGTGAACTTTTGCTGATAACTTTTGTTTTATACTCTACAAAGAGATAAACAAAGATAGAACTCGTTATCAGCCTTCTTTAGTAGACATGTCTAACGAAATTGAACACGCTGCGAAAACGAGTTGAATACTTTGCAATGACTTCCAAATGACGTCATTTGACGTCAGTTGTGAGTAATTGCAATCAGTTTGAAAACGATCTTCTCCAGGAAGGTCGAAATAACACTATATAAAGCAAAAGCACGTACGTTGGCGTAAAACACGTGATACAATAATTTGAATACTTCGTACTGCAAAATATGTCACTTAAAGATATATAAAGAGATGCCTAAAACTAATTTAGCAGCCAAGGCGCTCCCTGTAAATATTAACCAAACATTTTCTTCTTAAAACATCACTTAAACCGTTCTTTCCCGGGAGAGTAGGGGTAGAATGTATATTTGAATCTTGTTTAATCCACTGTAACTTCGATTAGATTTAAGTTTCGATGTGATACTTAGTCACATTCAATATTAAACTATATTACGTCAGCTATCTTCTGCAGTAACGATTTCAGCCCTATCTCATACATGGTTTGGAAATAAGTGCCTATTACTTGACACCACCTCACTATTTACAGCATTACAGTACAATGCAACATTCCCTTTGATTTAACTGAATATTGTTATTGCTGTAGTTCTTTCATTATTTAAGATAAAGACTTGACATTTTACAATATATCGTCGAAATTTACAAACCGATAACACTGCCATGTTACACGGTTTTAATAGTGTTTTGTGTCAGAGCACAATTCTTTTTGTTACTTTTTGGTTACGTAGTAATTTAACCTAATTTGTAGGTTTTTGATGAAGTTATCAGGCATGCGATGACGTCATGATGAAATCTAATACTTCACGTGACTTCTCTTGTGGTTCCTGCCAAGTTTTATGTTCTGAAGTTAATTTGTTCTGAAGTTAATTTGTTCCCAAGTTATTAGGTACGAGCCGAAAAGGCCCCGCAGGGTTTAAGAGTGTCAAAAAGGCCCGGATTTAACAGGGTTAAAACTTTGTTAATCACTCAATGCCGACTTAAGTGGATTATTTATCAATGCATTATACTTAGATTATGTGAAATGGCAATAATTTAACTGCTCAATGCAATTAAGGCTGCATTAAATTTCGCGCCATTATTTTTCATATTTGATATATGCAGTTGATTTTTTCGGATTCCAAATGAAATTTGATGTTAGAAAATTCCTCGTTTTTTATTTTTCAATACAAACTACGGGGAACACGGCCATTTGTATCAAAACTGGGGGTAAACAGTATTGTACTAATCTGTTTGAAAAATGTATTTACAAACAAGGTGCACCATTAAATGCGGCGCTTTTGAATAATAAAGTAGAAAAAATTACTATTTGATTGCATTCAAACTTTTGTTACGAAAAGTTAAGCGCGCGAAGTTATAGGTCAAAACCACCGTAACCCTCCGGTTTGTGGTTTTTCGTGTATTAAGAGTCTGTAAGTATTAGGATTTTTTTAAATTTTATTGAATGTGTTCTTTCAATCTTGGAGCACAATTGGTGAAAGAATCAACAAAATGAGCAATAAAAATGCAACATTACCCCTGTATCAAGATATTTGCAGGCTAATAACTGAAGAATTACGTCATATCAGAAATTGAAAATTGTGCCAAACATTTTGTTCTACAATTTTCTATCGATTTTAACTATAATATCATAGGGCTACTAATATCCCCTTCATAATGTGGAATTCAGCCATGGGCATTGATTTGATGAACATAGCAAAATGCCTCTAAAACGTTAAAATAAATTATGACGTCATCGCCGAAATCATGACGTCATAACTTAAATAACGACGTCAGAATGTTTTACTAATGATGTTGTACCACTGTGTTAAGTTTTATGATAAAAGGGTAACATTAACACATATTTTGAAAGTGTGGTAATTTTGGTACAAATTTGGATTAGTAAAATGTCAGTCTGCAAAATTGATCTCTATATTCTTCTAGGAACATTAAGTTTTTGTAAACTGCCTGGTATGAGGTTTCAAAAAAACATAACGCTTGAGGATCTTAGTGGGAGAGAGTGCACATAGAACCCCTCTGGCTTCCGGACTAATAGTTTTCATAGGAAATAATTTTATTTTATTTGACGATTTGTTCTTCTAAAGATGTACGCCAAAATATCAAGATTTGCGGACAAACTGATGACGTTATATCAAATCTGATTGCACTGAAACGTTTTGTTTGTGTTGGGTAACAACTATACGAAGTCTCAAGTCCGTAGCATTTACCGTTTAGGAAAAAAGCAGGGGGCCGTATAGCCTCATCCTCCGGTTTTTCAGCGGCAGAAAAAGCCTGGTTAATAGCTTAATGTAAGCAAATGGCTGTTAAGAGACGCATCAACCTTAATGCCGTCCAGTATCCATTTTACAACTGCGGCTAAGTAAAATGGATTCCTGAATTTATTATTAAAGTACGTTGCAATCTTTTTTCTGCATAACTTTTCAGTAAATGCCATATAATCGCATTTAATCGAAATCGAATTATCCAGTTATTGTTATTAGTACTGTTATGGTTTTATGCTAGATACATCCAGAAGCAAACTCATAACATGCTTTTTACTAGTCAGAACAATTAACACGGTGACTCAAAGTTATTATTTCTTAATAGCTTACTTGAGGATGATGGTTCCCAAAACAGCCGTCATCATACATTAATCAAAAAAGAATGTTACTTCTAGTGCTCTATTATAATGCTCTGACATAGATTCTCATGCATTCACCACTTCATCTACTAATATGAAATTTAAATATACTGTCTAAAATCTGTACAGAGGAATTTGGCCTTAATGCATAAACATTATATAGTGATCGCCCTGATGGACCATAGGTCCTGTATTGAAATGCTTTTGCTAGCGATACGATATAAGAACAGATTTCTGAATTGAAATATCTTCGGATAATGTTGTAAGCTTTGTTCTAAGGCTTATTCGAATCTCTCGGTCTGCTTGATACATTTCCGGGGTTACGTTTCAAAATGTAAAACAAAGTTAATGGCATTGACATTGAGAGGCGGACTCAGAACTTGCTTTTACTTAGTCACAGCAGTAGAATGGAGACTCTAGGTCATTAATTTTTATTTGCTTTTGTATGATGATGGATCTCTAAAGACCCATTATAATACAAAAAGTTCTTAAGAATTAAAACGTTTAGTTCTTCGTCGTGTAGCTCTGATTAGGGCTGGATCCGCCACTGACATTTGTAGGGTTCATCTCAACATTTCACTTTTCTGAACAGTTTTTTTTCACAACTCGATTTATTTTCATCTTATTGAGTGCAAATTGATAGAAAATTTACAGGAAATTGTGAAGCAAATTATTGAGTGCCTTATATCTTATTTTATGACATTTTCTCTTTAGAGCTATTAGAAGCATCAACAGAGTTGAAGCGAATGTATTTGAATGATCTTATGAAAACTATGCTATCAGATGGAATTCCAGTATTCAAGAATGACATATCGGCAAAGTTTGTTCTTAGAGAAGATGCCTACATTGACCTGGCAATTTTAAAATCATCTGATGTTGACCAAGACTGGTCATTAGAAAACAATGATAGAAGTTTCTTGATGAAAACAAGACATTTAGAGCGCAAGGGAATCAACTTACATGAAGTTTTAACCCGATTTGATAGTTTTGTAACAATTCGTGGCATCGCAGGGATAGGGAAAAGTACCATGACCGAGGCACTGACTTTAAAATGGGCCAGTAACAAAACTTTAAATGGCAGTTATAATTCAGCAAGAATTGATTTTCTTTTCATGTTTTCATGTCGAAATTTGAATACTATTGAAGGAATAGAAACAGCAGAGGAACTGTTAGTAAAATCGTTTCCAAATACTTTTAACCATATATGTCTCAATGATTTGAAAGTGATTTCTGATAGAGTACTTATTTTGATTGACGGCTTAGACGAATTACAAGATGTGGGACAGTTATCACATAATAATGAGATGACACCTCTGATCCCTAAACGCATTTCAATTGTGCATGATCTGTTAAATTGCAAATCGAACCTTCTACCAAGCCATAAAACAATCGCAGTTGGTCGTCCAAATGCATGTAATATTGTAAGAAATACGTTTAAAGAAGATTTCCCAACAAAAGCTGTAGAGGTTTGTGGTTTCACTCCTGAAAATGTTATAAAATACATTGCATATTATTTCAAAGATAATGACACGTTAGCATCCATTGTTAATCAAAAGATCCAGGAATCTGAAAATCTGCTAGCAATGTCTACTATACCAATTTATCTATGGGTTATTTGTGGAATATTTAAATCAGATTGTAATCTACAAAGTCCCAAAACTACTACCGAACTCTGTACATTTAGTTTGCTGTTATTTATTCGTAACCATCTACATTTCTCTCGACGGCGTTTAAATAAAATATCCTTAAGTAACCTAATTGATGACAAAAGAATTATGGAATTGATATTTGCACTATCTAAGTTGTCAAAGAAAACATTGGAACAAGGAAAAATTATCTTTACCGAATCTGATGTTAGAAAGTTTCATTTACCTGGGAGATGTAAAATAGAAACTTTAATCGAAGATACAGGCTTTATTTATAAATCAGAGAACCATTCGAAAGAAAACTTATTTCAATTTCGACACTTAGTACTGCAGGAATATTTAGCATCTTTGTATTTATTCCTTAGACCAACGAAACTACACAATGCATTGGCTAATATAAACCTATCTGCATGTTTCACAATGGTTTGCGGTTTGTATGGCATGAATTCGATATCAAAGTCTGAACGCATACAGTACAAATTTGTTAATAAATTATTACGTTACTCTAATACCGTATTTCATAGAGATCAAGGAGAAATATATGATATTATTAAAGTAAAGCTACAGTCTTCAATAATAAATAATGAACTTATTGTTGACCGAAAATGTAGTGAAGCCGTAGCAGCAATCCATGAATACCAGCAGCAATTACCATCAGATATATTATCTGTCATTGAACAGATAAAAGAGATTTCTGTCGTAAATATGTTCTATCCGTACGAGATTAAAAACTTCTTTTTTTTTATTCATAATATTGATTCTGTCAATATTAAAAATATTGATATTACCAATAAAGATAATGAGAAGCTGCCCGATGATATAATTCATCTAATAAGTTTATTCTTCAAGCCTAATCACGCTGATGACGAAGGAAGAATAATCCATTTTGTTAAAACTGATCAAATGAGGATCTGCAGTAACTACGAAGAAGAGCAAATATACATCCCGTTGGTTTTTGAACTTGAACAATTACATAGTGAACATAACGATACGGAGATAAAGAGTAGAGATGAAATTGTGTATGAAAATGTAGCCAGATACTCCACAGCTAATTATGACGATATGGCAGCTGTGGAAAAAACTGATGAAGGTCACTATATCGAATATTCCCATGGTTCAAAAAAACAACTTCTTATTGGTTTACCAGATGTTGAAAGCGTGGAAAAGCATCGCAAAATGCTGAATTTTATCTGCAATGGAAATAAAAATCTAGTTCATGAAATTATTATTCATTCTAGTCTTGATGAAATCTATCCCGCTCTTAAAGATCTAATGAAATCATGCAGAAAAGAAATCTCATACATTGACGAGAATAGTTATGTCGAATTAGAATTAAACTCTGTAACAGTATCAATGGCAGAATTTCTTATTGATGCACAAGAGTATGGTAACATCGAACTAACATTGACACGTGGCAAAGAAACTGATGTAACAAATATACTTTGTGTCTCAGTAACAAATCAAAAACCATCGAAATTCAAAATGTTGATGTTGGATGGAGATCATATGTCCTTAGAAACTTCACTTAAGAATGAAGAAGAATATTATCTAAAGATATTTTCTTTTTTTAACAAAATTATTCTCGACATTTCACTGGACAACTTTTACCCGCTATTACGAAAGTTCTTTACTGCTCACACTATATCATATGAGATAGGTGATCTTCCGGAAGATCCTTACGTCTCTTTATACTCTATTATGCGACCTATTACGTTACCTGTTTTTCAGATGATTCTTGAGAAGCGATCATACTTCGAAAAAGTGACTGTAAATTATATAGACGAAAATTTAACATTACACATAGTTGAAGAATCTTCCGATGTCGCAACATTTCAAGACTACAGACTTACTGCATGTGACAGAAGAGCATACCCTTTGCTTTCACGACTATTTGAGAAAGCAAAGAATGCTACCTTTTATCTTAGTTTGGGCAGATCGTTGTCGATGATGCAGATTTTTATCCGAGAGGGATTAATATCCAACCAAGAAATCACATGGTTGCAGCAACATGGTGAAGGAAATGCAGAGATTATGTGCAAACAACACGATGGAGCATATGTGAATATGTTTGTATCAACAAACAATACGTTCATTCAAGTTACAAAACGGAAGATTGCTTTTGAGACTTCATTGCCACCAGCTTTATCTACAAACGAACCTCTTTCTATCATGGAGATTGTTAGGGTGGTCAACTTATTTAAATCTGTTAAGATCCAGTTACCCCCACAGGAATACTTCAAGGTTAAGGAAGAATTAGAAACACATGGGTTAACTTCCACAATCAATAGAAACCTATTACAAGTCCATCGGGGATTCGACCAATTACCCCTATCCTGTTTTTATTTACAAGAAATTCTCAATACTGAGCTTGAATATTTTGAAAACCAACAGCGTGGTTATATATTGATAAACAACAATGAAGAGTATATTTTAAATATTTTCTCTGGCAATCATGCTGATACTCTACGGTTTACAGATTTCAATAAATTCTCTGGTACCTATATTACAATGCTACAAATATTGTTTTCACATTGCGTTAAATATATTGTTAGTCTTTCGTTAGAACATTGTTTACCTTTCTTGCAAACATTTTCTAATGGAAAATTACTGTCAACAAACTTAAGAGTATGTCCAATTTTGAGGATTAATGAAGACGATGATTATGAATTCGAAGAAGATGCTGTAAGTATGTATATAGTTAATGGATCAGTAAGAATACAAATTCAGAAAGGTAACTTAAGTCAAAACCATTCATATGGTGGTATAGTTTCAACAAGGGTTTTAAATGAGCACACGTTATCATGGAGAACATCACCAACAATTGGAAAAGTGATTTTTAACAAAAATATGGAAGTCCTAAATACAATTTCAAAATTATTTAGAACATTTTCAACAAATGAATTATTTGATATTTACTTTCCTGAAGTTGTTCATTGTTTAAAACAAAACATTTCAGAACATTTTACCATGTATGACGATGATGATTCACTGACTCAACTTATAAAGTTGTTATGTAAAGGAAAATGTTTTTCTGAAGTATGCCTGTCTTCGATTGATAAGAAACTTTGGATTCAGTGTAGAAAGAATAAAAAACACATTAATGTGTTGCTAAATGAAGAAATCATAACAGCTGAGCCTTCTATCTTAAAACTACTTTTCCATCAATCATCAACGATTATTTTTGACTACTCATTAAGTGAACGCTACTTACTATTGCGGTCTTTATTGACAAGGGAAAATCTTCTATCAAAAGCAAAAATAACTGGATTTGAAGAGCTTACACTTCGTAATAGTTTCACTGTCTCACTTGGACAAGCGAAGATGTTAATAGATGCAAATATTGATTTTGAGAGTAAACTTCTAGTTCGAGGGACACATAAAACACTATTTTGCATAAAAGGAGAAAATGGAAAACGACTGTTTTTATGGTCCAGAAATATTAGCGATTTGTTATTGGGAACCGCTACTCGAGTGTTTGATACTATCGAGTTTGAATGAAGTAGAATGAGTGCCAGGCGTATACTGGGAATGTTTTTGCCTACTCTCACCAGTAAAATGGAGTCGTAGAGCCACCAAAGTTTTAATTACTTACTACATGGTGATGGATATCTTCAGTCTACCACACTGCATTAAACTGCTTAGATAAAGATTTTGTTTTTCAAGCATTATACTCTGGCTACAATTGCCTCTTGCTGCAGTGACGGATCCAGCCCTAGTTAGAGCAACACGTTGAAGACATAGAAGTTTTAATTATTAATAGTTTTTTGTATGATGATGGGTATTTAGAGACCCATCATTATACAAAAGCAATTAAACATTAGTTTGAGTCTCCATTCTACTGCTATGATTAAGGAACGGCATGCTCTGAGACCACCTCTGAGCTAAATAAAGGCTGCAAATCGATTACTTTCTAAAAATAAAGCTTCGCGGTGGAGGCGGAGAGTGTTTTACAATACGAAACTCAGGTCTTCAAAGAAAACTGTCTTTCGAGTTTTAAAGTAATCTAGGCCTAGGAGCGATCATTAATTTTGAAGCAGTAGTCACAAATTATTTGCCAAAGATGAATATCATATATTAGGCATATATTGGCGAAGGAAAAAACAACGCTCTGCTTAGAACTAAAAGTTTCATGTTTTCAAAAGCTTCAGTTAAACATGATGTGGAGAAAATGTAAAATAACTACAAAAAAGCTATGAAATAAGTCATATGAGATAGTTGACTGTAATATATGATTCAGACTTAGACTATCAAGGTGGGGAGAATAATCTTTAGATTTTTGATTAACTAGAAAGAATTTTTCATCTGGCGACACCACTTTGATACGATTTGACTTTTTTATTTAGAAGCTCGTCTTTACGTGGTAGATTCGTTAAGTGAGTGGGGACGAATTTATTTTGTTATGGCAGTTGATGGTTTTGCTACGTTATTAGTGCAGCTGTAACTAGTTGTATCGTCTTCTTTTTTTCTTTTGAAAACCTTCTGCGCAAAATTCGTTCCGCAAAAGGTTTATTGGCTTAGCAGAGAAAAACTTCAAAGTATTTACAATAACCTCAAAAAGAACTTAAGAACAAGAAGTGTGCGAATAGTACAACTCTGCCCTCGTACGTCTGGGAACTGTAAGTTAAATACAAGGTAGCGCAATCACTTAAACATAAATATGTCAAAGAAGTGTCTTCTTTGCTTATTAAAAAATTTAAAAACCGAACTTCTAAATAAATAAAGTCAAATAGAATATAAGTCTCGTCAGATGAGCAAATTCGTCCTAGTTAATCAAAAATCTAAAGATTATTCTCCCCACCCTGACATTCTAAGTCTGAAGCATATATTACACTCAACAATCTCAGATGACTTATTCTCTACATTATGATTAGCTGGTGATTTAGAAAACGTGACGATTTTAGTTTTAAACAGAGGTATTTTTTCTTGTGCCATAGTACCTGACTTACAGATATTATATATTATATATATTATTTTCCCTTGTGTGAAACGAAAACGAATTTCACATTTAAACTTTTTGTTACAATACTCGTTAACTGCAGATGACGAATATATTCGTCATAGCGTTAGTTATAAAACTATGAAGGACGAGTATATCCGCTGAACTTTATTGTGGGTTATTTACCAGAAAACAAGAATTTTAATGTGAAAAATTAAGTTATTATGAAGAAACACGAACAGAAATTAAACATTTTTAATAGTTGTGTTAAATCATCATTATAAGCCATAAAGCTATCATTTTCAAATTTAACGAATAAATGGCGACGAGTCATAAGAGATCCAACACCATACTTTACACCAAACATAAACCTTACTGGACGTTTATACTAGATAAATGAATGTTCTGATTCAGTTTCTGCCACGGATGACGAATATACCTGGGATGAATAAATTCGTCATCCGCCCAAGACAACATCGTGTGACGAATATAATCGTCATCAGTGGACAACTTACCACTATTAAAATTATCAGAAATCGCCCGTCGTACTATACAGAACATCCAAAAGTTAGGGCCGTAGCCAACGAGTTAAGTTACTTCCCAAGGATATGAATCCATTTATTTCACTATATTCGTGCAAATCAACGGAGACGAAGTGTTACTGCACATGTAAAGTATGCTCAAAAAGCCTTTGTTCTGAAAGAAAATTATTCGCATTGAAGCGGGTTCTTAATCTGAATATTTGAATTATACAGTGTACATACACATAGTATGCACAAAAAATAATCATACTTGATAGACAATTAATAAACATTAATAAGCAGTCTATGCAGTAATTTTATCCGGACCAGGATTTAGCTTTCACGGCATTAAAATTGGTATAACCATATAGGCTACGATACTATTATTGGTTCCGCATTGTCTCTTTAATGCCAAATGTACAATGTTGTAAAATGGACACACACACTTAAACAATCCTGTTGCGAATGCTGCAAGATTGTTACAGTATG
The DNA here is from genome assembly GCA_032352715.1 of Bougainvillia muscus. Lineage (NCBI taxonomy): Eukaryota > Metazoa > Cnidaria > Hydrozoa > Anthoathecata > Bougainvilliidae > Bougainvillia > Bougainvillia muscus. The sequence continues at coordinate 14,422 of JAUCNQ010179325.1, forward strand.
TGTGACCATTTTATGAAATTATGCACGAAAGAGTTAATGTCGAATAATCGTAAGCACTAAAAATATGATTATACCAGTTTTCATAAAAGCATTATTTTATCTAGTCACAGCAAAATAATCGAGACTCAAAGTCATTAATTTTAATTACTTTATGTATGCTGATGAATCTTTAAAGACCCATTATCATAAATAATGGTATTAAGATTTAAAATCTTCTAGGTTTTCATCGTGATGCTCTTAGGGTTCGTCTCAAAAATTCACTTCAATTCACTTCATAAACCGCTTCAATTTCACCTCAGATGAAGTGTTTTTGTGCATACAACTCATGCACAATAACACTCCATCTGATATGATAATTGACAGGAATGTAGTGAATATGTAAAGCGAATTTTTCGGTACCTTAGCAGGGCTGGATTCGCCAATGGAGAAAAACTAGATTTACTGATAGATGTTATCAGGCTCAAGATTTGCCTTTTCAAGCATGAAAATTGAAAACCAGTGCAATTGTCATTCGAAGTTG
>JAUCNQ010179436.1:0-14932 GCA_032352715.1 Bougainvillia muscus
ATTTCCATCAAACCTGATTCTAGGCTATGCTAATCAAATACTGAAGTGAGCTAATTTTTGACTCATTATACTATATAATTTCAACACAATGTGGTTACAATGTCGTTTATGTCGTTTTGGAAACAATAGAAAGAATATGTTGTTTTAATTACACCACAAGATGTACATTTACAAACAAAGGTTTAACCTTTATGTGCAAAAGTATTTTTTACGTTTCTGTCAAAACTGTCAATGATGATCCTGTGAAATCATTCAGCGCTGCAAGCCGCAGTGATAATGAACCATTGTTTCATTTTCTACTATTTGGTAGCAGAAAACAAGCAATGATTTGCAGTTGCTTATATCTTTGGCACTGAATTAGTCAACACAGCCTGGTTAATTTGCGGATGTTAAAAACTCGATTTCCATAATCATTCTATAATTATATTACTAAGAAACAAGTACACAAAATCTTATCGAAAAATATCCATTGCAAAGGAGTATTTTTTTTTTCCATTGCAAAGGAGTATTTGTATATATATTTTTGGTTATTTTCAGAAGTTAAAATTTGTGTTACACATTTCTTAAATAAACAATTTTTATGTAAATAAAAATCAAATAAAGATGTCAAAGCGAAGTCATCAGTACAATGTATGAGTTTATTTGACATAGGGTTAGATTACCCCCCCCCCCCCCTCCCCCTATCAGTTGTTTTGCCATTACTTTCGAACGGGTTGTGTATATGCCATGAAATTTTGTGACTTTTCCTAACTTTTGTTTAGGATAAAAATAAAATAAAAAATCATGGAATAAAATCTGCTCATTTTCGGCATTTAGCACCTTCACAGCAGGTTGTCTCCAATTTTTTAATTTTTTTTTATCAAAACAATAGAATTGTGAGCCACAGAACTGAGCAAAAGGAAGAATTCATCAAAATATTTCGTCCTAACAACAATAAACTGGTCGGTTTAACTGATGTAGCATTTACACCCAAATAATCGAGAAAAATTATAATTGCTGACTTCAGCAAAACAAATTACGTCATCAAAGTATTAACCTTTTAAAAATGACTTTCTAGTCATGGGTCATATGTCAGCCAAGTGCCATTGCAATATCAAGATTGGTTCAAAAGTTATGTAGGGGGTAATATTTTACTGGTCCCAATGCAATTACATCAAATATCCTTTTCCTACAACTTTAGTTTTACCTTTTATACCATTAATGTTAAATAGAATGCTTCATCCGAATAAAAATGCATGAAAATTGCTTTATCTAAGCCGACAAACTACACTACATTGATGGATTGGATCATAGTTTGTTTCAGTAACGGGATAGAGAAAGTTTTTATACTAATATAAACCTTGTAGGACATCTAATTACGAAAACTAAATATCATTTCCGGTAGGAATATGACTCATTTTTAACTTATAAATATCTATAAATATTGATGGAAAAACGTTGATCATTGAAAATAAACTGTTGACAGTTGTCGTAACTGTAATGTTTTAGTTGCAATGTTACAAGTAACATGGACAAAAAATTGTGAAACTATGTATTTTTACGTTTGTATTACGTTTAAAATATGTTACTTAAACGTTACAATTTAACATTCAACAAATGTCCCAATAACGTCAAAAAGCAACGTTGTCATATATGGCAAACAAATCCTACTGAAAAGGTGTATGTAACATCTCAGGAAAGTTAAAAATACGTTACTGAAACGTACCAAGTTAAGGTTCTATTAACGTCCTATGAACATCAAAACGTAAAGTTGTCCCATGTTAAAAATCTAAACAACGGAGAACGTCATTTAAAAGTTACGCCGAAACGTTTATATATTGTTCCAGGGTCGTTATTTTGCTGCCTTGGATAAATAAAAAACTGTTCTGAATCTCCCTCAGAAGTTCTCAGCATGATAACAGAAGATACCGCTTAAGATAACATCCGAATATTAATAATGCTAAGCTTCATTGACCTAGAGGAAAGTGATTATAAAGCCATCTCCAGTATTCCGTCGAAAGCATCCGGTTCCAAGCAAGACACTCTAAAGGTCACTCCGGAATTATGATGAAAGTAAATCCGTTATTCCAAATGAATTATTTTTTTTGTAAGTCTTTTTGATAGTGATTCCATAGAGAGATTAAAAGCAGATTCAATTATTTTTTAATAGTTTTATGTATGACCAATCACTATAAATTAAGCTATTAAGAAATGTTGGTTCTTCATAGTGATGGCGTAAATAGTGACCAGTTCATCAGCCGCTGATGATCATATAAAACTCAACTTTAACTACTACGATAAATGATACGACTGTAGTAGTTTTTAAAATAAATTATCGAAATTTCTCTTTAATTCTTTACACAAATTGCGTCCTTCCAGCTCAGATAAAGTGTCATTGTGCATATAAAATTTGCACAAATACACTTTTTCTGAAAATCAACTTGATAAGAATGAATGGAATCTATAAAACGAACTTCTCCGACAGTTGCTAAGTATTTACAAAGTTACCCTTAACGAACACGGGTTACTTAATTCTCCACGAACTCCCATTTTATCTATAGAAACAACAGCAAAAAAATAATTATGTCCATCAAATGTTCTTGTTAAAGTGCACGCTATTGGTAAAGGTAAAACTCTAATTGCACCAATGTACCTCCATTCAGAAATTTCTTTTGGCGGTGCTTTGTGTAAATTAACAGTATGATAAGCATATAACAGGTAAGCCTCTACATGGTTTTGAAATATAGTAGTTGCATTATAACAGTCCCAAGTTATTATAATGTTTGAAGAGTCTGAAGTAATATTGGCAGTTAACTCTGGCAAATGTACAGGCGATGCAGCATGCATGTATGAAGGTGGCGGTGGGCGGCGTGTGGCCGATAGTAAGTGTGGTGACATATGCTGATGTATTCGTGGTGGATGCTGACGTATATACCCTTCTGGTATGCCATAAGGATTTCGCAAGTGTCGAAGATGTAAGATGTCAAATGGAGGTGTCCCTCGAGGATGTACTTGTGCCAATATTTGGCTAGTAGGTGGAAAGAATGTTCCAGCTATATGCTGTGGGCGGATGCTTATGAATCTCGGCGGATAGGTTAGTGTTGGCGGCGACATCGGCGTTAGAATTTGTGTCTGTTGAGCCGTTAAATTGTCTTCAATTCTTTTGTGTGCTGTTGTGATAGCTTCAGTATACAGTAAAGACGTTTCAGGGTCCCCTATGGTATCGGATATTGTTATAAGTGTTTCAGTAGTCTCTGTTGGTATTTTTGAAATTTGTCTAATAGGTATAACCTTTTGTGTTGGTAAATTTTCTTTTTGTTGGAGTTTACTGCTTTGAGATGGTATAACTATATTTTTTGTACTTGGTTTAAATAAGGAAGGTAAGAAGAAATCGTCTTCTTTGTATGAAGCTACGTTAGTTTTTTTATCATTTATTTGACTTACAAGAGATTGCACTGATACAGGAGATTGTCGATTGGTAGAAGAAATCGTATGTAAACTGCTAAGTGACAAAGATGGAACTGACTGTGCTGGAACTGAACAAGTTTCGGTAAGAAACGAATTTTCTTGATTTTTGTTTGCCATACAAACATCGATTTCGTTAGAAGATTCAGAACGTGAGTAAACCAAATCACTTTTCATATTTTTCGAATGAGCATTATGATCTGCTATACTTGAGAAATCTTCACAACGTTCATGTTTTCGCTGAAAGGTAAAAGTGAAACTCAACCACGGAATCAAAGCTTAATTTGACCTGATCAATGCAATAAGAAGGAAATTCGTTAATTTATGAATGATGATAGATTTAAAAATAGAACATATCATACGTTAACACTTTCAGTTTCGTAAGCTGCTGTGAACGATGTAAACGCTGTGATTACTAATCTTCTTACATATTTTTGTAACTAAATGAGTTAAAGCTATTAAAAATGAATAGTCTACATCAATATTAAGAAACATAAAGAAACAGTCGCTTATTTAGTGTCGACGTAATAGCAATGTTAGTGGTAACTAATGGTAGCATATTCCTGACGCTATTTACAAATGGTGTTATTGTTTAACACTCCTTAAATCAGCTGCTGAATGTTGGACGAATTCTCACACTTCTTTTTTTATTCATATCCATGAGAACGTTTTACAGCTTCTTAAAGTTTCGTAAATAGCAACACGAAGCCTACAAAATTGGTAAGGCATATCATACGATTGTTCTATTAAAATAACTATGTACACAACGTTTTAAGTACTTAAGTTCAAAGTATGAATTTAAGTACAAAGCAGTAGAGTGGTGACTTCAAGTCATGGTTTGTTAAATGCTTGATGTGTAATAAGATGCATTATCGTATATGAAGATATTAAGAAAGAAAACATCTACTTCTCTATCGTGGTGCTCTTACAAGGACCACTGCGCAAAATGCAGCCGTATCCGGACCATTATACAGTCCGTCTACTACTGTATTCAGTCCGTATACGTCGGTATTAACCCTATAAATGCCTGCCTTGTTCCAACTTAAACAGCCCGGGAGGGGGGCACCCCCCCCCCCCCCCCTTATCTAACTTTTTTTTTCTACAGGGCCATATAACATGAAACTTAGCACAGATGTTCTTTAAACACTTACCTGTCCAGAAATATAAAAATTATAACGTACACAGTTGATATTTTGCTGATGTCAGTATTTTTGTAAAGTAAGATGTGCAATTTTTACACTTTTCAGCACGATTTTTTGTCACCCTGTAACTTTTCAACGCAGGCGAATTTTTTGTTTCTATTTTAATTTTCTAAAAGGTATGTAGGTGTTCTTTATTAGACACGCAAAAAAATTGGCAATTTTATTCTACTTTAGGCATACTAAATTTTCATGATTAAAATAACACGTTTTTTTTGCTCATATCCATGAGAACGTTTTACAGCTTCTTAAAGTTTCGTAAATAGCAACACGAAGCCTACAAAATTGGTAAGGCATATCATACGATTGTTCTATTAAAATAACTATGTACACAACGTTTTAAGTACTTAAGTTCAAAGTATGAATTTAAGTACAAAGCAGTAGAGTGGTGACTTCAAGTCATGGTTTGTTAAATGCTTGATGTGTAATAAGATGCATTATCGTATATGAAGATATTAAGAAAGAAAACATCTACTTCTCTATCGTGGTGCTCTTACAAGGACCACTGCGCAAAATGCAGCCGTATCCGGACCATTATACAGTCCGTCTACTACTGTATTCAGTCCGTATACGTCGGTATTAACCCTATAAATGCCTGCCTTGTTCCAACTTAAACAGCCCGGGAGGGGGGCACCCCCCCCCCCCCCCCTTATCTAACTTTTTTTTTCTACAGGGCCATATAACATGAAACTTAGCACAGATGTTCTTTAAACACTTACCTGTCCAGAAATATAAAAATTATAACGTACACAGTTGATATTTTGCTGATGTCAGTATTTTTGTAAAGTAAGATGTGCAATTTTTACACTTTTCAGCACGATTTTTTGTCACCCTGTAACTTTTCAACGCAGGCGAATTTTTTGTTTCTATTTTAATTTTCTAAAAGGTATGTAGGTGTTCTTTATTAGACACGCAAAAAAATTGGCAATTTTATTCTACTTTAGGCATACTAAATTTTCATGATTAAAATAACACGTTTTTTTTGCTACTCCCGGTCAAAAATGGATATCGTTTTTTGCAATCGTCAGATAGCCGATAAAAAATTACTTAAAGCCCAAAAGTTTCAGCTAATTCCATTGAGGCAATCAAAAGATATTAAAGAAAAATCACTTGGGGGGGCATTTTTGCGCCCCCTCCCCGGACTACATGAGTTATCGCATTCTGTCTTAAATACGAACGAATACGGACTGAAAATAAGTCCGGAAACAGTTGGATTTTGTGCAGTGGACTGGATACATAACTAAACTAAAATTATCCTTACCTTATTACTGTTTTGTTCTAAGTCAACTAGACGTTTTGTTAATATCTTTTCACGTCTGCGAAGATTTATATTTTCTTCTTCTATCGTTTTAAGTTTGTTCAGAAGGGCAGTTAAATCAAACTTTGTTAGTTGTTCTAGTTTTTCTTTGACAATTCCTTCTATAATCTAAAATACAAATGGTACGATATAATGGAAAGCCATCTAATAATTTCTATGTCATGCATCTGTCTTTCACTCCGCTGTTCGCGTGTAGTGCATTCAGGGATGCGATACTGAAAGGGTAAACACCAACCGTCAGGAAATTTTCTGTAACTTTCTTCAAAATATACTTTTAGTACATAATCAAAATAATAATTAAAAAGAGTTAGACTTTCTAAACCGCCCTGGTGCCACCCACATAGCGCCTGAGATCATGGCTGTAGTAACATCGGATAATTTACGAAGAATATATCGGTTAAAACTTTTGCACCGGTACGGAATTCTAGAACACGAAATAAAAAATCTGTAGGGATATGGTCATATGCTTCACTAAGATCAATAAAAATTAATAAAAGTAGACCAGCATCTTTTTGCATTACATTCTTTATGATAAAAACTGCATCACAAGTTGCGCGTCCCTTTCTAAAACTAAAATGTGTTTCAGAAATATTTAGCTCTTAGGTTGTTTGCAATCGATTTAAAATAATACGTGGAAAAATCTTACTCAAATTTGATCCAACTTGAGAGTGCCCGGTAGTTAACAGCTAGGGACTTCAATCCTTTTTTATACCAACCGATGATGTTTTTTGCTAGCCATGACAAATAGAGCCATATTAAGAAGTCAGCACAATTAAATAAATAAAAAACATTTTTTACTAGAGTAATACTGAAGACCTTCAGGATAGATCTTAATTGCCCCGAGTTTACTATGTTTGAGAGTTTTGACAACTTCCTCAATCTCTTCATATTCAGGAGGTTCTTTGTTAACCTCAACTGGCAGGTCGTTTAAATAATCAAAATGGTTTGAATAAATTAAGTAAGCAAATAGATAACAAGTCTTTTGGACAGTATTTTAGGCAGTATTGAAGTCATGTCGTCTAGTTGCGTAACCAATAACTTGCTAATAGAGTATTTATTCATATTTCTATTCTTACTTATTAAACTTATTGCAGCCTTTTTTAACGTACCATTTGTGTAAAGGTTTAGACTTAGACTGCCACTGTGATATGGAAAAATACCCACTATATCAGTTAAAAAATTTACTTTAGCCATTTGAAGAAATACCGTTTTTCTATAATTTCTTGTCTTTTCAGGGTAGTTACAGACTGTAATAGAAAGACAGGTACCAGTTTCCATGAGATGCATTTATTTAGTACTCAGAACTTCTGGAGTATTAAAATATGCTCAAAAATAAATTATATGTACGATCTAATCGCAGGAAGAAAACAACTGCATGCGGCGCCTACTTACCAAATAATTAAACAGTTACGTCTGCAATAAGATTCAGGTAATAAAGACCAATTGAATGAAAGTTAGGCAGTGGGGAATTTGTTGACACCATTGCCTTTGTAAGTTAAAAGAATTATGGGTTTTATAGGCTAAAGATCATGTTAAACTATTCAAACATTTAATGAGTTTTCTTCAAATTCTTACTGCTTTGAATATGCTAATGGGTGGTTTAAATCCACCTGTAAGGAGGAATGCTAAAGGCTGTTCTTAATATTTTTTGGAAAAGACACATGGTGAAAAAGATATACGGTGATCATCCAGCCATTTCAACCATATTACGCCAATGACGTATGGCGGTTTACTGGTCACTGTTGGCGAGCAAAACAGGAGCTTGCTAGCGAGCTGCTACAATGGTCACCCAGACACGGCCATAATCGTGTAGGTGGTCCTGCATAAACCTTTGTTGATTAAATATGCCCAGATGTTGGATGGGTCCTTGAAGACCTACGAACTTTGATGCTTGACTGTACTGAATGGCGTGATCGAGTCATCGATATCTGAGCTAGCTTGACATGATATCGATGATGAGGAGGTGTTCGAGGAAATGCAATGCATGCAGGAAAAGATTTAACCCTATTAATACTGGGCTTTTTTGGTCTCAAATATACCGGGGGAGGGGGTACAAAGTATTTAGAATTTGTACTTACCAATGATGTATCGATAGTATCTGTTTGAACACTTGCATCTCTTAGTGATAGTTCCTTATCACTATTTTGATGTAAATGAATTTCGTTGTTGACTAATTTAATACCATTTGATGGTTCTTTCAAATGATCTAAATTTTTATTTAAATTACTAGCCATCTTATTTTTCATTTTATTGAACTTGTGATACATATAGGATGTAAACGATATATCATTTACATCAATACTCTATTTCTGTCTTCACTGATACAGCTTGTCCAATTTGCTATTGGTATTATTTTTATGATACTAAAGAGAAAATATGTTTATGTAGGATATTCAAGAATACATTTTAGCCCAGTTAAAACAATATGGTATAGACCGAAACTGATTAATTGTTCATTGTTTAACAAACAACTGATAACTACTATCAAAGTTTAATAGGTCTTTATGTGTTTCTCGTTGTTTTGTTAAAGTCTTAAAACTTATTTTGTTCATTTCAGAATTTACCAAATAAACCGCGGAAGTCCTGAGAAATAGTTTATGCAGTTCTTATGAAAAAATAGCTTATGTAAAAGATTTTACTGGTTAATAATTATACACTGATTCCACTTATATCCTACTGGTTGTAGAATATAGCGGTAACCATTTCGCATTCTTACATGATATTCTCTGTACAAAATCAAAAACTCGTTTTTGAAATAAAAGTTATATTTTCCAAGATCAAATAAATTAATTACATATTGTGATATGATCATAAAATACTTTACCAAGCTTCAAATAAGCCATTAAAAACAGAAAAAGGTAGTTATGCATCACGATGCCTTGGTTACAACTGGCCCTTGACTTTAAATGGTAATTAGGAATCGTCTACCAATTTAGCATCGCAAATTATACCATTTTCAGGAAAAAATGAGCGTTTGATTGATAAATGATAGGAATTTCTATACGTAATATCTAGAGGATCCATCATTTAATACTGCTCAACAAACATTATCCATATATAATGATTTTTCCATACAAACCTTGTTATGTAGTACTCTCGAATGAGTACAACATTTTTTACGGAGTGTTTTAATTGTAATTTCCTTTCTGATACCTTTTTTGTGTAAGAATAAATCCACTAAAAATACTTGAATTAATTTTAAATGATGCAATGTATATTGTTTGACTGAAGACTTTGCAATGTAAGTAAATATACCCTAACAATTCATTAAAAGATAGCATTAATGTTAGTGGATTAAAAAACTCATCGAATTTTAAGAAATAATATTCCAACTATTGCTAAGCATGAGACTTTTTGTTATATTAATCAGCTGATTTTTAATATCGTGAAGGTCGTGTTACATTTATGCAAAGTAACGGAAGTTAATTTTGATTGGATAATATTTATGTTTATCATGTAGAAAATATTTTGTTATCAAATGAAATGCAATTGAAATAAGGTCGCTATAAACATATATAAAATGTTTTTGTACGTCATAAACAAAAACATATTATTATTATTATTCATCACAATAATACCTCTTTTTAAATGACGTTTTTATACTAGGTCATAAATGTAAATCTATCCAGTGAGGAAATGAGTAACAAAGGTAATTAAATTTTTATAATAAAATGGGCGTAAGCTTTTCAATTACTAACGACCTTTTATTATGCTAAAACTATAATGACTTTTTGTTTCCATTTTTTTAGTTTGAGTAAAAGTTAAACCTTGCTGAAGATCCCCTTATCTGCTTAGCTATTCAGTATAACAGGGATTTTTCTATCTAAATATCCTTTAGAGTTTCTGATTATTTAATCTAATACATACAAATCATTTGTATCCAAACGCTCTAAACATGCAAAAATATTTTAATAAAAATAAATAATTATGTAATAATGAACGATCACATAAATTCGCATTATAAATTCACTCCTTTCTTGCAATATTTCACTCGAAAGAATTTTTCTTTGTAAAGACTGAAAGTTCTTCGGAAACTAAAATGAAGGTATTTGAGAAATGTATTAAATCGAGTTATTGAAACGGATGAAAATTATTATTTTAATTGAAATAAATTCCTTTCAGTATCGAATATATTACCGTGGCTATCCTAGAAATACATTTTTCCTCTGTTTATAATAGGTTTCCGTAATAAAAAGGTGTTGATATTCTAGCCTTTGAACATCTGTACTCATTGATATACTTAGCACAAGTCTAGTACAAGTAGTTTTTGCTTACAATGATCTACTGCTTGACCGTTGAACTTTAAAATTTAATATAAATAATGATACGTGAGGTTAATGAATTGTGAATATAGTAATAGGTTGCGAGGATAAATAAAGATTCATATGACTTGATTCCTTATTACATATAATCAATATAATTCGTAGTCAATATCAATGACAAACATAGTACTCGTAAGGGCGACAACAAGAATGCAAAAGATAATAAAATCTTATTTACAGCAAGCATTGACATCCCTGTTGCACACGGAGGGGGGGGGGGCATACATGCCCTGTCCTAGCTTACTTACTGATCTGCTTATTTCAACTAGGAGAACCCAAGAAAAAATGCAATGTATGACAGTTAAATGACATTCCTAATTTTAATTTCACAGCATATGCAAAAGTAAGGTGCCAAGTAACAATGACACTTCTTGCCATCGGATTTTTCCAGTCACAACATATGAAGGAAAATGGAGTTCGACAAGGTGAAGTATACTCAATTTAAGTGGAGGATCTGATATCCCTCGGTGTAAATTATGAATACTATCAACTATTTTTAACAAATATTGACTTTTCTTTTTCATTATAGAGCTTTCAGTAGATTCAGAGGTAGATTCGCTATACTTTCCCTGCAATTTATAATATGTTATGGAAATAGAGTAAAAAAATAATCTCGTTATAGAAACACTGCATGGAAAATTATGTTACCCATTGCGCGACATGACTTTATGCTAGAAATGGATTAAAATAAGAAAAATCCGCATAAGACCAATTCTTTATCATTAATGTTAGTGCCCATAAAGTAGTCATGATTTACCGAACATTTATTGAATGAAAACGTAATATCAATGAAAGATGTCATGTTTGAAGAAAAATAACTAACAATAGGTACAGAACTATGTCCGTTTAGAGTATACTGGAAAACAACTTGTGATTTTAGAAAAATAATTAGGTTACAAAATCATGTGAAGTATGCAAAAAAATATATTTATTCAACGATCAAAATCTATGGCACAAAATCTTGTTCCCAGGTGGTTAACTAGCAAGATTACAAAATCATGTTCAATAGTAGTAAAACCGTAGTTCCAGATCAGATCTTGTATACTGGATGACATATTTAGTTTCAAAACTGCTAAAGTAAAACTTACAACAATAGTAGTAAAACTATAGTTAACGAAAAGACAGTAAACTAGTATTAGTTACCAAATTTGTCAATTAGTTGTAAAACCACAGTTAACCCAATATGGAATGGACATTTTTGTATTCACCAGAACTGGAAGGGATTAGAAGGCCTACTTAAAATTAATTTTGAAACACTTAATCAATTATGAAAAAGCCTGGCACAAATGTCATACTTACAAACATAAAGAATTTGGCATAATTATTTTTCCTGACATCATCCCAAACTTTTGAAAAGTTTTGAACATAGATTTTCTTCATCTGTTATCCGTTCTTGCTTCCAAATGGACGGTGATTTACGCATTATACCGGATTCCATCCGAAATTGGCCAATTTGTATTTAAAAATTACCGCGAAACATAAAAATTGCTGGGAAATCTGAATGATGGGAAATATCGGGAAAATAACTAGTGTAATCTCAAGAGCATCAGGAATTGTGTTCTGGCTGAATATCAAGTCAAAATATTGACTTGAACAGATGTCCTAGCTATATGCCGAAAGAGATGAATACAAAAAAAATCGACATAAAATTAAAATTAATACAGTTTACCGTTCCTTAAGATGAACTTGCTGAGGTTACGATTTCGTTGGTGATGTTACTAAATGTGCCAAAATTCCCTGAAAATGAGTATTTTACTTAAACTCAAATAAAATCCAATATAATTAAATTTTTAAAGTTGTTTTTCTTCAGAATCTATGATGTTGATGTGGCTTACAAAATTCAGGGCAGATAACTACCTGCTTGTTCGGAAAAGACCGGGAATATTTCCATAAGTAACAAAAAATCGGAAAATGTTCCATAATATCGAGAAATCGTTATGTAATCGGAAATTTCTCGATAAAAACTATGTTAGTGCCAAGTTTCAAGGAAAACGAAGTATGTAGTAAAAAGATATTGTCATTTCCATTTTGCTGTATCTTACAAGGATTTTTATGCATTGTTTTCTTAAAATAGGGTGTTTGAAAAACGTCATGATGTGGGAGAGGAAGAAATGCACCCACTCCACCCCCCCCCCGGAATATTATGGGTTAACTAGGTTATTCTACTTAAGTATTTAAAAGTTTTATAATGGCACTGCAACAGATCGTAACAAATCGAACCATTTCATTGCGAAATAAACACTTGTTGTTAAAACACAATGAAGAGAATGAATAAGCAATTACTTTTAAGTAAAAAGTATGAGAACTCACTCTACGAAATGTTTCAGTTAACGTACCCACTGATGTTGAATAAGTTATATCTTGAATGGTTTCTTGAAATAAACTGATATTTAGTGAGCTATTTCAAGTATCCTATAAAGTAAGAAGTACACTTTGTCGTTAACTTATACGAGAAAGAACAGCTCATAGCTAACTATAACACTAGAACGCATTATTTCTATTTAAATCAAAACAGATTTGATCTGTATCCTTCATTCACCGTTTTTTTAACAGCGGTGTGCTGAATGAGCCGAAGCGTGTACCTTGTAAAGGTATGCTTCATGAAAAATAGAAAAAATTCGGAGTTTCAAAGACTACTAATATTATTTTGGGACCATTAACCATATTTCCCAAGTGGGAATTATTTATAACTTTTTCATTACTATATTTTTGAAGTTGATACGTTGTCATTTTTAGTATGAATCGGTTATGCATGTTTTGCTAAAGCTTGAAGGTGATACAGTTTATGCGGCGGAAGTTATAAGTCCTTTTAGTCAAGACCATCTATCAAAATTACAGTTAATACAGTCTAATACTTACATACTTGAGCAAGTATAACTCAGATTCGCAATGGCTTCAAGTAATGCAGTGGCGGATCCAGCCCTAGTCAGAACAGCACGATGAAGAACTAACATTTTAATTATTAATAGCTTTTGTATGATAACGGGTCTTTAAAGACCCATTATCATACAAAAGCAATTAAAAATTAATGAGTTTGAGCATGCTTTCAATCTCCATTCTATTGCTTTGACTAGGTAAAAGCACGTTCTGAGTCCAACACTGTAATGCACAACCTTCTTCAGACTGTTTCACCTCATGCACATAAAACCAACTGACTAGTTATATGACGTCATATACAGACAGTACGTCATTTCTAGCCATTGGTATTTGCGCGCTCAATATTCTAAGGTACAAATAGGGCAAACTATATGTCAAAATTAACTATTATTTGTCGGTATCACAAACACAACAAAAGGATCTTTGAAATTTTTAGCAGCCATTACTACATTTGTTATGGACTTATTGATAACGATAACCACGGGTAAAAGCTGCGTTTAATGTATTGAATCCTGGCCACTGCTGCGATGCACGGCGATCTTGTATTCAAAATCGGATTTCCGACTTTTTCTAATTATGCCAGGTTATACCAAATTGGCTAAAATAATTCGATTTCAGGAATGAATCCCTTTTAATTAGCTAATGGGATGCAAAAGAAGTGTTTGAAGATACGAAGAAAGTATAGGAAGTGTAGAAATTCACCTTTTCGATTTACTGCATAAAGTGATATTCCCGAGTGCAAAAGTGATATTCCCGGATGCAACATTTTTTAAAGCTGACCAAAACGCTATCTTATAGAGCTTCAGTAATGATTTTTAAGCTAAAATATTTCTTTTGGTTGCTTAGATGACCTCTTTAAGAAAGACACAGTTTATTAAATTTTTATAGCTTCCCTTAACAAAAAAACGTCAAAAAATCTGATCTTTTTATACTTCCAAGCCAAGATCACCGTGATGAACTCATTCACTAAATTCTCATGTGACCATTGCTTTGAAAGATTCCCTCTTAACTCTGTAATTATAGATTCATCCCCAACACAGACTTTAGCGCAAAATAATCACACAAGTTCTTAGCTATAAAATACGTCTATGCTAACGGCTAACAGTTATTTGTTAATTATATTATCAGTTTACGAGTTTTAATGTCCATCTCGATCAGGTTCAGTGGCGGATAGAGTCTTAGTCAGGGCAAGTTTCCAGATCACAGACTTTCTCATCCACTTACTTTGGTTCATGGTTTTAATGATAATTTGAATTTCGAATGTTTCGTTTCCCTTGTCCCCTATACTAGTTTATTTCAATTGTGTTCCTTTTATTTATTTTTGCTGAATAAGAAACTGGAAATTAAAGTTTAGAACATAAAAAACGGCAAGATTTAATCAGGTTTTATGTTATGAAACGGAAAATATATACATGTTTAATTTATCTTTGCTAATCTGTCTTTGTGGTTGCTATTCTTTTCTGAATCTCATTCCTCTCGGTACGTAGGAACCAGAGAGGTTTCAAATAGCCGGTGGATGTATGGATGGATGGATGGATGTGTGTTCAAAAAATTGCTCAACTGTCTAGTCTGCGCAAATTGATTACTTGAAGCGCAGGCTAATCATTTTTTTACGCGGGCCGTTTAGTGCCGTATTCGTACAGACAGTATCCGGTTATCAAGTAAATGCCATATGGCTGCGTTTGGATTGGTTTTGTAGATAGATAGATAGATAGATAGATAGATAGATAGATAGATAGATAGATAGATAGATAGATAGATAGATAGATAGA
>JAUCNQ010179547.1:0-14921 GCA_032352715.1 Bougainvillia muscus
ATAACACTTCATCTGAGGTGAAAATTATTAGGAAGGAAGCGAATTGTGAAGCGAATTTAAGCGAATTTTTGAGACGGACCCTTAAAAACAGTTGAGAATTGTGGAATAGTAACATGATTTACTTCCTACCCAAATCCCTACTTACTTCAATATTTAGTTTTTTAAAACGCAGATTTTATCGAACGTTCGCAAATATTTTATATTTTTTACAATAACATTCGATTTACAAACTAAGTCAAGAGAGAAAATATTTCGTTGTCGGTAACATGGAACAAAATTTTGAGAGGATTGCATGGAGAAATGGATATTATTAGTACAATTGTTTATGGTCGCCCCTAGAAACATGATTGCAACATTTTGATGATAATTGTCAATGGGTATTATTGTCAGAGATATTGCTAGAAATTTCTTTTGGTGAGTAAAGAAAGCCACATTAGCTGTAGCAGTTCAAGCTTTCTAACGTTTTATGTCCGCTGACTGACGCACATAAAGTTGATTAAAATTTTGCTAAGGAGGTTACTAATGGATGTATTTTTGGCACTGTGACAAACGTCCATGGAATGAAATAGTTTATCTCAATTTCAGAGGTAAAGTTTGCTGCCATTCTAAGATCAATACAAGAATTGAAGTTTGTTTCTTTGGCAGAAATGTAGCTCGGATTACTACCGTGGATACCAATTCTTGGCCTAAAATTACGAAAAATTATCAAAAAGCCGGATTATAAGTAATCTTTAAAGGCTTTTCGAAATGGGTCACATGATTATGCATTTCGTGGATCCCACGAAATACAAAATTTTGGCGAGAAAACTTATCTGAGAATTAAAACACATATTTTTTTATCATTTAATGCAGTTAGTTGCAGTTAAAATGAAGTTAGATATGAAGTTTTACGCGGTAACGGAGAGAATAAGTTGTGAGTTATCAAAAATATGATTTTCTTCTGTAATAATCATAAAGAATGATGTTGTAACAGCAAAAACCACAAAGAATTCACTCAAAATATATAACAGTCACATCATTCCGTATTCGATATAACGCTCCTGGTATAAAACTGTTGATCAAAAGAATGCCCCTAGTCTTATTTCTTTGTCAATGAATGTCATTTGTTTATTTTTGTTTTCTTCATTCTTTTCCTACTGTTACTCAAAGTTGGTTATGCGTATAACCGCGGTGGAATTTTGCCCCGGGATAAATATATTATTTAATTCCTGTCACTAATAGGCGTTCTGGAAAATATGTATTATGATCTATAAAAACGCAATATATCCTTCTTTTGAACACTCTCTGTATCAAAGCTAGTTTTTCTAATACTGATCTTTATATTATTCCTCTCTTCGTTTGGTGAAGCGGTGTCACAGTACTTCTAAATTTGTGTTAAAATAAATAATCCTGACAGCAGGTGTCGGTGCTTATACAAACAATCTAATTTAGATTTTTGGATTTAGATTTAAGAAAACATATTTCCTTTACAGTTATAATTAATCTCATGTTATGTACTTTCTTAGCTTCAGTATACATGTCCTATTTGACTTGCTATCTACACCGCGAATACGACGAATCCCAGCATTTTACGCCCTTGTTTGCGAGGAAAGTAAGGGCACAAAATATCCCGATTGTAGAATCTAATATTTTCATTCGATCAAATACCGATTTAATCTACGTATCAAGTAGGAAAGCGGAAACTACCAAAAAAAACGGCAATACAAATTGAGTATAATACTTTATAACGTGCGAATAATTTCTGCCTTTGGTAATAAAAAAAATTATAACAAAATATTTTGTTATGATTTTTTCTATTACTTACATAGATATAAAAAATTATTTAAGTAGCTAATATAATCTTTATATCTCTTATCTACAGATCTTGATCGTCGACGCATTTCTCTTGATGAAAAAGAAAAGAGAGAAAATATTTTTGATATTGTCGCAAAACATGGCATCACAGAAGCTGATTACATTGGACTCTTTCTGATTGATTTTCACGATATATGTGCACGAAAAGATTTAAAAGTGGGACCACATTTACACAGCGTGTTACAGCAATGGTATAAGAATGCTCCAGGTGATCAACGAAACTGGGAAAGAATAGCATCTGCTTTGCTTTACTGTAAACTAAGAGTATTCACTGCAAAAGTTGATAAGATGTGTGAGTTTATTTAGTATTGACATGATTCTGAACTTTCAAATTTAAATATATATATAAGTACATAAAGTGCATGTCATTCATTCGAAAAAATATTAGTTTTTTGACTAAATACTGTATTGATGGATTTATAATCCATGCAAGGAAGGATGTTGGCCGGAGTCTAGATTTGTGCCATGACACTTAATTGGCCACTTGCTTAGGTTATCGAAATATCTGATAAACATAGGTGATACGACATATACATTCAGCTAATTGATGAAAATCTAACCTTGATACTGCCCTCCAACTCCATATTGAGTCGGAAATGCTGGTAAGATAACGGAATGCTAGCATTATGACATAATAGGTAGGAAATCTATTGACACCCTTCGGAAACAGTTTTGAAGTACATTCCAGAATTACTTTTTTAGATTTGCCAGTGCAGAACAAAGCACCAGACACACCGTGAGTATTTAAAGTTATCATTTTCATGATTAACAACGTACAATATTATTGTCAAAAGTGATGCCGTAGTAAAGCAAGTAATGTCATGTTTAAATATTATCAAGGTTTTGACTTTATAAATGTCTGCTACTAAATTTCTACTGCATCAATTTACGCTGTTTCCAAATCTTGACAGAGGCAATCTACTTCCATAATCACGCCAAGTTGTTTGTATTTTATGCAAAATACTCGCAGAAAATAAGTAATTCTCTGACTATTATATGCACATTTTAACTAAGAACAAGACTTCGGAAATTTCAGGAAACTTCCTCAAGTCAATATTTTCAGATTTTCGCCGTCTGATAAACAGAAATCAAACATTTTCTAGAATTGTTTTGCTGAATACTTTATATTGATACCCTGTAAAAGTATTTGCTGATGTTGGCAGTTCTGATTATCAAATTCAGCCACGGTATTATGATTAGGTTTACTTCAACGTTGCATTTATATACAGGAAAAATATGTTCTTAGAGTTTAGTAAAATCTTGTTCGTACGGGTTTCTTCTTTTCTGATTGAGTATTATCAGAAAGGAAATAACTCAGGGAACAAGGCTGGGTTAGTTTGGAGGTTCTGGTAATATTGTTTTTGTTTGATTCTTTATTTTATCCCGTAGGATTTTCACACTTCTCGCCGGTGGCAGCCAAATACCCATACATATAGACAAATTCTATTTATTTTTTGACCCAAACCAACGTTAGAAATGTTTTAAATACCATTTTTTGATCCGATGTGGTACCTCTTAACTACAGTGCCATTTGATTTAATGAGGCATTGCTTTCATTCAGCATTGCTTTTATCCACACTGAGACTTTTTCATTCTCTTGAAGGTGATATATTGCTTTGAGGTCTTTTGATTCATTTGACGTATTTAATGGGCTGAATACTCTTACCTCATAGTACGCCTTTTGTCCACGCATCCAAAAACTTCTCACTTATCAACTCGTGCCTAATCTAAATCGCGTGTATCGTTGTGTCGTATTGCAATAAAACCTCCAGTTTCGCAAGTTTTGGTCATTAGCTTTTCCACATAAAATGTTATGTCAGAATAAGATTTAACAGCCCAAAAAGAAGTTGTTAAAGTATGTGATCGAAAATTGGAAATACTATTCGAAAATGTTTATCAGACTACATTAATAAATTATGTAAATCCTATATAATTGAATCATTCTCATAGAAATGTGATTGTGTGTTCATAGATCTAAAAAGAGCGTGACAGTCGCTTAGTTACGACTGCTCAAACATTTGCTATTCAAAGTTGATTCATTCCTATCAATTTTCATTCAAAAGGAGCGTCTTTGTGCATGCTTTGTATCATGCATAAGTACACGATGATAGGTCTTCTAAGGACTCGTTTACATGATAAATCGTTGTGGGCGAAATGAACTGTCATGGCTTCTGTGATTGGTTAAATTTTTTCCGACGGAAAAATTTAACCAATCACAGAAACCATGACAGTTCATTTCGTCTATAGAAAGTCTTCATGTAAACGAGTTCTAAGATGAAATTGAAATGATTTTGTAAAGCGAAATTTTGAGATGAAACTTTACTGTGTTCTTAATAAATTTTACTTTGTTACTTTTTAGGTCTAAAGCAACATCCATTCAATGTAAGTTGCGGATCCAGCCCTAGTCAGAGCATCATGATGGAGAACGAAAAGTTTTAATTCTTAATACCATATATATGGTGATGGATCTTAAGCCACCCATCACCATACATTAAGCAGTTGAGAATTAATGACTTTGAGTCGCCATTTTACTGTTGTGACTATAGACAAAAACATGTTCTGAAACCGCCTATGAAAGTCATGTTATTATCACAGTGGCAGATCCAGCCCTAGTCAGAACAGCATGATGAAGTACTAAACACTCTAATTATTGATAGTTTTTATATGATAATGGGTCTTTAAAGACCCATTATCATACAAAAGCAATTAAAAATTAATGAGTTTGAGCATGCTTTCAATCTCCATTTTATTGCTGTGACTAGGTAAAAGCATGTTCTGAGTCCTATGTATCATATTTTCCATATCCAGAGTTTGTTTTAAACTTTTCGAAATAATAAAATAAAAAAGGAGACCAAAACTGATTGGTCTAAGGTCTAAATTTTCCACTGATGCCAGTAATGAAATACAATATATTTTTCTTTTTCTTTGCGATTTCCTGGCATATTATTTGAATCTTATTTGATAGCTGTAAGCAACTTGGACAAAAATAAAACACATATCTTAACGTTTTTTTTACCGATTTCATACCTTAAACTGTTAGCTACTACATCACTATTAAGCTACTCAACCATGATTTTATTTATTATTTACTGTGTTCGATTAACACGCTCCTATTACGATTTACGTAAAATTGAAATTAGCGATAATCTTAATCAAATGATATCGATACTTTATCGAACACAAGAGAGAGAAGAATTTTGAATTTTGGCTCGGTTTGTGTTTGGTTGCTACTCAAATCTTCAAGGAAATTCTAATTTGCTTGCTTCATGATAAGTTTTCTATTGGTTACATCTGTGTCCCAGAGGAACATGACAAGTTATATAAAGTAATTGAGGAAAACAAAAGTAAGTTGCATATGGTGAGAGCTGTAGACTGGCTTGTCCTTCTTCCAAGATCAAAATTAACAGATTCAGCAGATTTTCGAATTGATCTGATCATAATTCTTCTACAAAGGATAACTAAAGTGACAGAACCGCCCTGTGGATGGAACGAGAATAATATTAGTAAAAAAGATGAGAGCATTGAATATTATATTTTGAGAGCACAAAAAATCCTAAAAGATCTGAACTGCACTGGGTGTTTTATGATATATGATGACTATGACAGAAAATTTGAAGAAATACGTAGTGTTTGTTATGGTCTCTGTGGAATGGATGATGAAAACTTTCAGATGTTTAATGAAAGAATTAAAAACCTAAACAGATGTGACTTGCACAACCAACTATCAGAGGTGTTGTCAATAATACAAAACTACCAAAATGATCTATCGACAAGTAAAAAAACGGATATTCGTTCATGGCAAGAAACATGCCAATACTTTTCACATTATGGTATTAGTGTGATTAAAAAACTTTTAACTCAACGTTATTGTTTTGAATTTAAGAAAGCAAAAGAATGTCTTGAGGCAAATGAAATGGAAATTGAAATTATCAACTCTTTTACTTCAAAAACATTTTGTGAATTGAAAGAGCTACAGAAAAAAGTGGAAATCACAGAAAAAGAAATACAAAGATGTAGAAAACAGGGTAAGTAGAAATTTCAACAGATTGCGTAAAAAATGTTCTGCGTTATAATTCAAGATGTAGTATTTACATCAATGACTGGACAGCCTCTGTTATTAGGTGATAGAAGTAATAATAGTCATATTCTGCCACCTTTGAACAATCAAAGTCCAGTAATTGTCTAAAACTTCTATCGGTCGACACCTAAGTTTGGAATTAAAATGTAACTTCTGATTTGCTATGACAGTACGTTAAAATCTTTAGAATGATATGGCTGGCCGAAAATGGATTCCTGTAAGAATGCCTGACCAGACCCCAAGCTTTTATATCCAAATTCGATTTCACGATTCATTTTATTTTCATGTCAGTACTCTTTGCACAAACAATATATGCATGAAGACATCCTTCCCTAGATATGGAATATCCAAACACATTTCTGAATAAAACCTGGTTTAGATCGATCTTGAAAAATAATTTGATTTTATTCAAATAAATCTTTACTTTTAATTAAGGGTCACGAATACAAGAAAACAGCAAGTACGTGGAACTAGTTGGAAGCACCACAGAGTCCATATCGCAAGTGCAATCTGAGAAAAAGGATAAAGACAGTGATAGAGGTATCGATAGATTACAGTGCAATAACCCCAAAACCATATTCTATTTTCAGGACCATATGAGAAAATATGAAAATAGAAAATTCCGCATTTTAAATAGAAAATATGACTTAATAAGATACTGTAATTGAGTGATTAAAAATTAATGACTTTGAGTTACTTCTATGTAACAGCAGTGGCCAGAGGTGAAACAGTTGCTAAATCTGCTTTTAACTGCAAATAATAATTACAACAGAAGCTGAAACCTGAGAAAATAAATCTGATATATATAAATAGTGTAATAAACAGTATATATTTGTAACGGCTATATGGATTTGCATCATAGCAATGTGTCTTTTGTTTTTTTGTAGGAGCTGAACCTCTTCCATCAAGCAGATCTTGTTCTTTTGATGAAACTAAGAAACCACGTGAAGGGAAATTTAAACATAAACCGTCATCAGTTAGACAGGAATCGCAAACATCAAATCATATGATTTTTAGTGCAACGACTCTTCCTTACCGTAAGATTTCAGCTTCTCTACCAGTAAACAACAGAACGGATACATCAAGACCACCAATGGGACAAAGCTCATTATCAACATCGGCATATACACCGAAAAGAACAAAACTATTTGAAAAGTAAGAAACTGTACAAAACAATCGTATGAAAATGTGTTATATCCATTTTCATTTAAAAGAAATGTCTTTGTGCAAATACAGCGATTGCCATCTCAGACTTTTCTAAGTTTCTGGACTATTTCTTGTCATCCTTTTTGAATTTGTTTGAATGTGCAGTAGTTTCAACCAGAATAGACCTTTTGTAAAGTAGATATTGTGCAATTCTTGTCTCAATAAATTTCCTTTGGAAATCTGTACATCAAAACTTTCCTAAAGGACCTGGAACACGATGAAATATTTCATAAAAATATTTGGGTATTTGAATTATTAGAATAATGCAATAATAATTCTTGCGTGTACCACCTGGTAAATTATTCTCCCATTCTATTTACATTATTATTAAACGAGTTTAATTTGAAACGAGAAATATTTTTTTTCTTCTCTATAGAAATTTTCCTGCTTATTGTTTTCGTACACGTGCCTTATTTATTTGGAGTTATTTTTAAAGTATAACTAGCGAAAGTGAGTAAGCTGTTAAAACTGCAGTTGTTTTAACATTATAAAAAATGATTGACACGATGAATTATGACAAAATTATTTTTAACTACAGTATTGTGACAATAACTCATTGTGTTCGAGGGCCCCAATACATGTACAAAGACTTTCTTTTAATTAAAATAAATACTTGCATCTGTTGTGAATACCACGTTGAAAACTTTGTAAAGATAAATTTCATACAATTCCTGCCCCTTTAACCAAAAGAAAACTTTGTCAAACTTTCAACGTCAACAATTCAATGGTTGTCTACCTCTTCAAGAAGAATATATTCAAATATGAACTTCTGCTCAAAGTTGTTTTGATGAGAAGAAGTAATGTGGGGAGTAATGTAATATATCAATATGTTGGGAAATAACTTATAAAAAAGGAGTATTATAAGAGATGGAAAAAATATTCTATTCCATTACAAGTTAAATGCGATTATTTCTAGTTTATTTTATCGGCCATTTTTCAGGTTGACTGAACTGAAATGCTACAGAACATCTGCTACAAACATAAGATTATGCTGGTCAGGTGGAGAACGACCATATTTAGTGAAATGGCTTTGTATCTGTGCAAGATATGAACCTAATCCGTAAAAAAGTCATGAACAAACATTTAATCAATGTACTGCTGATATTGCAATTACTCGAGCGACTTATCATAAGTTTGAAGTGAGTTGCATGTCAGAAACAGGTGGTCCAACACAAGCAATAGAGACTAATTTCCCTTATATGTAAGTACAATACTTGATTATTGCTACTATTTTACGTAACTTTTGTTCAGTCATTTTCTGAAATATTTCTCATATTTAAAAACATTTATTTATGAGAGAATAAGTTCTTATCTCTTACCTGGTATTTATCAATGTTAATTGTTTGTGATCTCACAATTGCATAAACAAGGTAGTGTAGTGAAATCTGAGAATACTGATATCTCAAGTCAGTAGATATAGTGGAATATGCTTTTCTGTAAGAATGCAATTTAATCGATTCTACCAAAGATCAAATACTTTCTCTTATAAATGTTTGTTATATACATTTTTATGACATTCTTGATGCGATCCTTTAATGATTTTTCTGAATAATAAACAATAAAAATTAACAATGACCATGAAACAATGACCAAATAAGTTTAAGAAATAATTACCAAAAATATATTTCCTATGGTTTTTCATTGCATTCACACCAGTTTGCAATACATATCATCAGAAAATAAAAGCAATAAAAAAAGTACTTAGGCCCAAACCAAACCAAACAGATGTTCATAAATTCATTTATCATGAGCCGCAAAAATATCTGTAATCTGATTGGTTGAGAGGCAGTGCGTATATGCGATATCACTACAATAAAAGCAGCGCAATAAATAAGCAGTGCAAATAAAAATAGCCTACCAATATCAGACTATTGCACAAATAATCACTTAAGAAAAAGTTGCCCTAAAGAAAGGAGCCTAGAATTGGATGTCTATTTCTTCTAAAATCAAATAAACGACACCACAGCAGGTTTTCACAATCAAGGACCCCTGTTTTGGTTGGACATTATTGCATATGACTTGTTCATACAACCGCACGAATATCGTAAAAGACATGATCTTTTATGGTTGCGATATACATGCGGTTTATAACTCGAATCAGAACATCATTAATTACTGTTGCATCTACAACCGCTATAATTTACTTATGATGGTGCAAGACTACATGCACATACAAGATTTCAGCAAGCGAGATGAGTTTGGAAACGCATCTGTTGTTTGGTCATCACAATGGGGTTCACTACATGTAATGAAAATCCTCATTACAAAAGTGAACAACAAAGATAATGTCAAAAAGGCAATCAGTAAAGTTTGTGAAGTGGCATCTGATCAACAGAAACGTCACAAAAACACTATAGAACAGTTGCTGATCGAACATGAAAAGTAAGTTGTGTTTTTTTATCCATGTACAAGGAAAGTCTTGCAATTCATACATGTTTCTTGCCACTTGAAATATGTACAATACTTTAACATGTAGAAATATTCTTGAAATTTACATTTGTGTTACCATGATTTAATATGGAAGGATGACTGGGAAGTCGTGTGAAGTCTTCTATTGATAATGCAAAACTTCATCTTGTCCTTCACACTGTTTATTAACGACTACGTAGGACGACATTTCTTAAATAAAACGACACTCTTCCTGTTGAGCATGTTTACCAAAGCGAGGTTTCGTGATCAAATTCTTTCTGGACATCTGATTTTCAACCCATAGGAACGTTGATCCACCTACTCTATGTAACCGTAAAGTTTCAGCGCCCCTACAAGAAGGCAATAGAACAGATGTATTAAGACCACCCAGGGGACAAAGCTTGTTATTAATATCAGCAAACACACCGATGAGAACTAAAAAAGTAGAAAAGTAAGTGACCATAAAAAAACTTCCTATGAATATGTGTTTAAACTAATTATCATTTAAAAGGAATGTCTCTGTGCAAACAAAGTGCAACACTCTGTGTGCACTTTTTGGTATAGTATGAAAAAGGGAATAATCGAATTGACAGACTGATCATCTGCATGCAGATACATTGAGACAATGTCTTAGAATCGAGCATGTTAACGTAATTGCGGTTTTTCATTTTCATTATTAACTGCAAGAAACACCTTCAAGTTGCACAATTCCCATCTCACCCTTCTCTTCTGAGAATCAAGTTGCTGGATGATTTCTTGTCGTAATTTTTACAGTTGTTTGAATGTGCAGTACTTCCAGTCAGAAAAGTCCTTTTTGTAAAGTAGATATTGCCCAGTTCTTGTATCAATAACTTTTCTTTGGAAATCTATTCCGCAAAACTTTGCTAATACATGTACAAAGACATTCTTTAATCAAAACATTCAAAAATGCCCCCCCCCCTCCCAAGCGGTTGGTTTTAAGTATATTTTGATTGCCGTTATCAAATTAGCTGAAATTCTAGGACTTTAAGTATTTTTCTATTAGCTATCAGATCATTCCGAAAAACATTTGAAAAAAATCTCCAGGGGATCCATGAGACCCGTTTTTGAGCCCAGGTAGCAAAAAATTGGAATATTTTAGTAATTTTAATACCTAAAGTAGTGAAAATTAATACAAATCTGATAACGTATCAATGAAAGCACTGCTAGATAACTTTCAGAAAATCAAATCAGATTGAAAAAATTTGCATGCGTTCAAAAGTAACACCGGGAAAACCGATTTTTGAGAAAATCATGGAAAATGCAGACTGTACTATTCGAAAATGGTGACATCAGCATAATACAAAATGCTGACGTCATCAATTTGATTTTTATGTATTCTTTAGGGCTTAGGGAACACCTTTGCCAATTTTGAGGTGATATACAATCCTTGCCGTATATTGTGAGACTTTTAGTGCTATTGTCATTTCCCCTCCCCCACCCCCAAATCAATGCTGTGTACCAGTTTGAGTGCAGCACATACTTTGTATTTGTTTTAAAAGTTCTGTGTCATGAAGCATAGCCACCTGTTTCCAGGCTTTAAGACGAAACAAGGCATGTTTACATTGACTCCATACCAATTCTGTGGACAGTCCCTACAAAATTTGTATTGAATTTTGTATTAATCTTCATAAAGAAGGAGTGTCTTTTTGCATGCTCTCCTGAGGCTCTAAAGGCAGCATTGAATAGGTGGGATGAAGGGGAGGAGTCTAAATGTCTCATAGTATTATAACCAGGATCGTAGACCAATGGAACGGAAGTTAGATAGGGGCCATATTGCCCCCTCCAGCCTTTATAGGTTTAAACCCCGGAATTAATTAAAAAATTTGAAAACCCCGTTGAAACTTTGCAATGATTGATTTCTGAATAATTATTAATCATAATGGTTGCACAATTATAAGAACTTAAAAAAAAAACATTGTCAAAGTTATAACGTCTAAAATTTAAACGATTTTCTTTCTAGCTTTTCAAGACTTATACATTCTAATCTCTGCTCAAAGTTGTTTTGATGAGAAGAAATAATATTACCAAAATATGTTGGGCAATGCCTTATAAAAAAGGAGTATTATAAGAAATGAAAAAAAATATTCTATGCCATTACATGTTAAATGCGATTCTTTCTGATTTATTTTATCGGCCATTTTTCAGGTTGGCTGGACTGAAATGCTACACAACATCTCCTACAAACATAAGATTATGTTGGTCGGGTGGAGAACAACCATATTTAGTGAAATGGCTTTGCATCTGTGCAACATATAAATCTAATCTGAAACAAAGTCAGGAACAAACATTTAATCAATGTACTGTTGATATCGCAATTACTCGAGCGACTTATCATAGGTTTGAAGTGAGTTGCATGTCAGCAACAGGTGTTCCAACACAAGCAATAGAGACTAAATTCCCTTATATGTAAGTACAATACTTGATTATTGCTACTATTTTATGTAACTTTTGTTCAGTCATTTTTTGAAATAATCTTCATCTTAAAAAATATTTATTTATGAGAGAATAATTTCTTACTTTGTGTGAAAATGTTCGCCATGTATGAATGTAGGTAAAAAGTAAAAACAAGTTAAAATGAATGCATAATATTTTCGATTAAAAAATCGTCTTCAGTGCTTTGTAAATTATTAAGCACTGAAGACTATTTTTTAATCGAAAATATTATGCATTCTTTTTAACTTGTTTTTACTTTTTACCTACAATTTCTTACTTCTTACCAGGTATGTATCAATGTTAATTGTTAGTGACCTCATAATTGCATGAACAAGGTAGTGTAGTGAAATCTGAGAATATTGCTACCCCAAGCCAGTAGATATCGTGGAATATGATTTACTGTAAAAATGCAATTTAATCGATTCTACCAAAGATCAAATTCTTTTCCTTATAAATTTTTGTTACATAAATTTTTATGACATTCCTGATGCGATCCTCTAATAATTTTTCTGAATAATAAACAATAAAAATTATCAAAGGCGATGTTACAATGATCAAACAAGTTTAAGAAATAATGACAAAAATTATATTTCCTATGGTTTTTTATTGCAATCACACCAGTTTGCAACACCCGTCGTCAGAAAATAAAAGTAATAAAAAAGTACTTAGGCCCAACCCAAACCAAACAGATGTTCATAAATTCATTTATCATGAGCCGTAAAAATATCTGTAATCTGATTGGTTGAGAGGCAGTGCATATATGCCATATCAGAGAAGCAGTGCAATAAATATGCAGTGCAAATAGAAGCAGTGTAAATAAAAATAGTCTACTAATATAAGACTGTTGCACAAATAATCACTTACGAAAAAAATGCCTTCAAGAAAGGAGCCTAGAATTAGATGTTTATTTCATGTAAAATCAAATACGGGATTGTTTTCTTATGTTGGTGACCCAGATTCTACAAGCGTTTTGATGTTTTTACAGCCCATGATAAACTAGTTATCGCACGGTGCTCGTGCGATAACTAGTATTTACTACACTTAGCAGGAGACTAAAGCCAATTAATGTTTACGTGTTTATAAATAGTAAACCTAATCTTTCATGTACGACGAAAGTAATGCAGTGAATGAGGTTTCGGTTGGTGGTCAAACCTACGACTTCTCACGTAAGTGATATATTTTGCTGAAACCAATGACTACTCAATGAATAAATACTTCCTTTGGAGATTCTTAAAAACGTTTTGGAATCTTCATGAATGTGATGTCCCTGGATGCATGAATTATAGGTACCAAGTGATACACCGAATAAGTGTGTTTCATTACATGTTTTATCAGGAATCTTCATGAATAGAAAATATGTCGGTTATTGTGAATTATCTGTTACAAATCGTCAGTTTTGACCTTCCATCCTGATTTTTTGACTAATACTACGCTACTATATGTATTATGCTCCGCGTACAGGTGTCTTTTCTTTTTTGTTTCAGATTTGTGGCAACTCCTTAAAGATGGCGATAACGAAAAGTTTCTTTCTATTATGAAAACGGCACCACAACAAGTTTTTACAATCAAGGACCCCCGTTTTGGTTGGACGTTAATGCACTTCGCTTGCTCATACAACCGCACAAATATTGTAAAAGACATGATCTTTTATGGTTGCGATATACATGCGGTTGATGGCTCGAATCAGAACATCATTAATTACTGTTGCATCTACAACCACTATAATTTGCTCATGATGGTTCAAGACTACATGCACATACAGGATTTCAACAAGCGAGATGAGTTTGGAAATGCATCTGTTGTTTGGGCATCACAATGGGGTTCACTAGATGTAATGAAAATCCTCATTACAAAAGTGAACAACAAAGACGATGTCAAGAAGGCAATCAGTAAAGTTTGTGAAGTGGCATCTGATCAACAGAAACGTAACAAAAACACTATAGAACCGTTGCTGATCGAACATGAAAAGTAAGTTGTGTTTTATTTGCAATTCATACATGCTTCTTGCATCTTGAAAGTTGTACAACTACCTTAACATGTAGGAATAATCATGAAATTAAAAAAAGCAAAAAGCCTCCCCCCCCCTATCTAACTTCTGTTCTATAGGTCCACATCACACGAAACTTCCCACAGATGTTCTTTAAACACTTAATAGTACATAAATATAAAATTCATGACGTCAGCATTGTCTTTCTTGCTGTCGTCAGCATTTTCGTGTAGTATGGTCCGCATTTTTCATGATTTTCGCTAAAATCGGTTTTTCCCCTTTTACTTTTGAACGCATGCGAATTTTTTCACTCTGATTTTATTTTCTGAAAGGTATTTAGCAGTGCTTTCATAAGTAAGCTCTCAGAATTGGTTAATTTTCACTCCTTAAGGTACTAAAATTCGCCTAAAAAAAAACATATTCCAATTTTTTGCTACCCCCGGTCAAAAACGGGTCTCATTGTCCCGCTGGAAATGTTATTTTCAATTTGGTTTTGTTAATATCCGATAGCTAACAGAAAAATACTTAAAGTACAAAAATTTCAGCTAATTTGATGAAGGCATTCAAAAGATATTAAAAAATCCGTCTAAGGGGGGCATTTTTGCCTATCAGGAATAGGGTTAACCAAAAGATTTCTGGTTATACAAATCTTACCATATGCTCAACCATAGTTCCAGGGGAATCCTTAAGGTATTTGGTTTGCGCCTGGATCCTGGAAAGCTTGTTTAGCAACAAGAATGAGTTAATCAACTTTGCAACGTATTCATTTCTTTTCGATGTTTTCTTCTTTGTAGGAAACTTAGCTGATCTCTGTTTAACCCTATTAATACCTGGCTTTTTTTGTCTCAAATATACGGGGGGGGGGGGGTACAAAGTACCACACCCCCAAATAAGGTGTTAACCTTATACTTACGTCATAAAACTTAGCACAGT
>JAUCNQ010179658.1:0-14919 GCA_032352715.1 Bougainvillia muscus
CCTTAGATGAAGTGTTATTGTAACACGTAAGTGTTACAATAACACTTCATCTGAGGTGAAAATTATTAGGAATAAGGTGAATTGTGAAGCGAATTTAAGCGAATTTTTGAGACGGCTCCTTACAAATGTAGACAGGGTTTGAAATAAATGTAAAAAGATTTCTTTCGTATGTAGCTACTAACATGGATGCATAAAGAAGGTTATCCGTTTCTGGACAAGTACAATGGAGTATGTGATTCTCTGGATACTGCAAGAACAGCTATGAATGAATTTGAAACCTTTGCAACTAACACTGAGGTATTTATTTAATCTTTGTTTTTGAATCGGATTTTTGATACACTGTAGGCGGATTTAGAACAATCTTTTACTTAGGGTTCAACTCAAAAACTCGCCTAATAAATTCGCTTCATTCCCGTAACTTTTCATCTCAAATGAAGTGTTATTGTGCATACAAAGTATGCACAATAACACTTCATCTGAGGTGAAAATTGACAGGAATGAATGACAGCGAATTTATAAAAGGAATTTTTGGGATGGTTCCTTCATCACAGCAATAAAATGGAGACTGAAAGTCATTAATTTTTAATTGCTTCATGAATTCGCTTCATGAATTCGCTGCAGTCCTATTAAGTACCAACTAAGATGAAGTGTCATTGTGCATACTTAGGTAAAATGACACTTCATCTGAGATGAAAATGAAGCGAATTTAAGCGACTTTTTGAGACGAACCTTTAACTGAGATGAAAATTAAACGAATTGTGAAAAGAATTAGAGTAAAGTTTTGAAACAAACTTTTCTCTGTAAAATGATTTGGACAAAATGATGACGTATGGAAGGTCACGATGACCTCTTATCAAATACCGTATTAAGTGCTCCATTTTGAAAAGTAGTAACTCTGCCAAGTTCATGTATCCAGGAGTTTCCCTTCAGAAATCCAATTGGCCCCTCCGCTAAGCTTGAAGCTTCAGAACTTCTTGAATCTTTTAATGCGCAGTGTTAGAAAATGGTCATATACGCTTTAACAATCCTACAGCATTTGTTCCAGGATTGTTTAAGCATGTGTGATCATTTCGCAGACCTGTGCAAATGATAATGAGATTGACACAGTAGTGTCTTACGTATATGTATTTTCTTTTCAGTCTCGTATGACTCATGGTGAAGAAAATATTTTAATGGCTAAACATTTGATTGAATTGGATGAACTGCAGATTGACAGAGATGTTTTACGTGAAAAACTGACTGATCTACAGAATGAACTGGATAACTTTCATACCAAGTTTAATGAACGGCAGAAAAAACTTAGCAAATGTGTCGAGTTCCATCAGCTTGTACAAGATGTTACTCACTGGTGGATGTCAGGACTAACATATATCGCACATATAAATATGGAAGAAATACAGACCCGCGATGGGATTGAACGTTTAAAAACATCTTTATTGGAATACAAAAGTAATAATCCACCATTCAGTGAAAGCCAACATGCACGTATAACAGAGTTAGCACATCATTTAGGTAGCAAACAGGTTGAGCAAGCCGAACAAATCATAAGTCGTTCTTTAGAAGTTCAAGATATGCTACAAGTGAAACAAAATCAAATTCAAGGAGCTGAAAATCGCTTCAAAAAGGTAAGCAGCATTTTTGTTATTATGGATATTTTGAGAATTGGTTTTTTACAAAGAACTATGGAATCGTCTAGAAAACTTCTTATGGTAAATCGTATCATTTTATTGTACTAAGTATGCACAAAGACACTTCTTCTGAATGGAAATTAATGCGAATTCACATACGAATTTTGTGGACGGTCCCTAATGATCTTTACTAAAATTTGAGGCAATCTGTAATTGTCGTTTGCTATATTTTTTTTTAAAACTTCTTCACCCCTCACCCAATCCTACTACTCCTTCTCCACTATTCCACTATCCACTACTAGCGGAGAAGTTACATCTAGCCTTTTAAAGTTAGTAATCCGTCTCTGAGCTTTTACACCCCTCTATCAACACACCCCTCTATCAACCCTATGACTCCGAAAAATGACAAGCAACACTTAACAGAGGAAAAGATTGACTGCAGTACTTCCAGGGACGTGGTCCTGAGAACATCTCGATTTTGAGCTCAGTGTGTTACCACTGTGCCACTACTGCCTACTATTTATTTGTATTTTAGCCTACTCTTTACTCGGTAGTTAGTGACACTGATGAAAGCTCGAGTGGTTTTAAAGATGACGATTTGTCGACTGAACCAGATGAAGAAGAATATAATGCAGAAATTGAGTTTGACGAATCCACTATTGCGCCATTATCAAGAAACAATGTAATTTTCAGTTGGCAGGATACCAGTCAACCGTATGATGAAAATGATGCTAAGCTAGCTGTGTTTGATGTTGCTATGCCAACTAAAATGAAAGAGAGGTTACGACATATCATCGAAGAACTGATTACAACAGAGCATGACTATGTGAAATCTTTAGGATATATTTTAAAACATTATACTCCAGAGATGGATGAACTACATTTACCTCCAACATTGAAAGGACAAAAAAATGTTTTATTTGGAAATATTGAAAGAATATTTGACTTTCATAAAAGGTGAATTTAACTGCATAAAAATGTTGATTAACGTTTTTAAGGAATTTATCAAACAACCTGCCGAAATCTGGAGTAAACAGAGTGTAGTAGGTTTTTTAATCTGGAACAATTTTCTCTAAATATCAAATAATCTTATGTAATCCGAAATAGATTATTCCGATTTTCATACAGTGTTTGCTATACGAAATTTGTGGGAACTACTATATTATAAGGGTTCGTCTAAAAAATTCGCTTAAATTCGCTTCATAATTCGCTTCATTTTCATCTTAGAGGTTATTGTAACACTTATGTGTTACAATAACACTTCATCTAGGATGAAAATGAAGCGAATTATGAAGCGAATTGCTAAGCGAATTTAAGCGAATTTTTGAGACGGTTCCTAAGGAAAATGTTTCATGTCACGTAGGCAGATATAATTTACTATGACAACTACTATGAATACACAATTTATCAGTTTGTCAGTAATCTTCTAGCTTAAAAATAATTTTTATGTAATTTTTTTTAAATGTCCTCTTTCTTGGAAATTTTCTTGATACCTAGGAACTGGCCACAAGTTTCTTATCGAAATTTGTATTTTTGGATAGTTCCTTTAGGTGAAGAAAAGAAGATGATACCAGGAAAAAAATGATTTGCCAATGGCTTCAGACTGTTAAGAGAAATCGATATAATTCACATGCTGTAACTTCTTCATTTTGGTTTTCAGTATTGCGATTTTGTTAAATTTGGTTCACAATTCGTTCCATTTATATTTGTAAATTTAAATTTGTAATGTTTTGTTATCTATTTTAGGTTTTTTTCACAAGAAGTCGAAACATATCGTCATTCACCGTTGCAAATAGGAAAATGTTTTCTCAAATGGGTTAGTTAATACTTTCAAGAGAATAGTTTGGTTTACTTTTTTACTTCATTCAGACTCTAATCCAGGACTTTTAAGCGTCCACCAATCGGATGCTTCCCCTTGAATTATGATGGTGAAAGTGCCCCTTTTATATAAAATAGTCATAGAAATACCTTGAACAAAAACTAGATATTTTAGGGTTATTTTACATAAATATTCCCCTAATAAACTGATCGGTTACTGCCCTTCTATTCTAGAGTTGACCCATGCCATTGTAGTACCTTATTGAATAGGTTCTTCCTGTATAAGTATGCATTATCTCCTGAAGTGAAAATTAAACAATTTCTAGACCACAAGTTTAATCTGTTAAAATTACTGACTACTACTGTCCTATTGATATAATGTTATATTTTTCTAGGAGCGTCAGTTTTACTTGTATGCGTTATACAACAAAAACAAACCAAAAAGTGATCAACTATGGGATGATTTTGGTAACAACTTTTTTTTGGTAAGAAAGCATCAATTTTTTATCCATAAGCCAGCTATTGCACGAAGTTTTGTAACTTTCTTTGTGCAGAGTAAAGAGACAAGAAGCTATAGCGTATGTATACTATTGTACCAACGACTTTCATTCTCGAACATCGCTTTTTGAAAGCCTTGAACCCAACCAGGTTTTGAACTCTGGTTAGGAAGGCCGATAGACTCCGAGGAGATGTAAGCTACTATAATTGTACGAGGTATATTACTGGTGGTTGGGAGCCCTCGTCAAGTTTTTAATACAAATCTTTCTATTAATAACAACGCTATATAAAGCTTCTGCAACAATTACGAAATTAAAAAGATGTTGTAAGTATTTCGTTTTGCTTGTGATAGGTTTAATTAAACATTTGTCATTTTTTATTTTTCAGCGCAAGATGAAACAACTAAAAGATAAGCTTGATCTTGCAAGTTATCTTATTAAACCAGTACAACGTTTGGGAAAGTACGCATTACTGTTAAAGGACATGATAAGTTGCTGTGATCCAAATGATCCACGGGTCGTTGAATTAAATGTAAGGAAAATGTTGCTTTGTTTTTTCTCCTTTACTTTTTATGTACTGAAATTTCCGAATTATTAGAGGCATTGAACAGTCGTGTTCAGCAGCGTATCCAATACCACGTGTAAAATGATCGGTGCTAAACTACTTTATATTGTAACCCTTAGTTTTTCTAACGTTCCAGTAAACATTGTGTTCCCTTGAGTAATAAGTATAGAGTTTACTCCTAAACTTAACGCTGCCGTCGTGGATTAGACTGCGCATAAACTACATATTAGTAATGTGCAGGAAGATGTGGATATAAATTGTCACAACAAAATGTGAACGAAGAAATAATTTTTGCTTGGATCTTTTTCCCTTTTTCTAGGCTGCGCATGAATTGATGAAGTTTCAGTTACGTCATGGGAATGACTTATTAGCAATGGATGCAATAACATGTAGTGATGTGAGTTTCTCGTCTTTCACCTTCAGTTTTTCTTTGTTTTTCTGAAGCCTGGAGTGAATTATGGGAAGAATTCATAAAACATTTTTCCCCTGTTATAAAACTTCAGTGATAGATCAATACAGTCACCTGGGCCCAGTTGTTTAAAAGTAGATTAAGTATGGATTAGCTTAACTGATTAGAAATCAAATCTGATTGGTTAACGTCTGATTTAATACTGGATTAAGCTAATCAGAGTTTAATCCACGTTCGGACAACTGGGCCCCAATGTCTTATTCCTTAACATGGAACAGCAAAAGCTACAGCAGACTAGCATAATATTTATTTTATTTGTTTTCACAAAATGTTTCCGTTGTAACCTCATAATAAAAAGTGTCTTTGTGAATACACAAATTTTGTATCTCAAAATTCATACAATTTTCATCACAGCAGAATTGCTTTGCTGCATGCATAGTATGAGAGAACATTTTTACGAATTTCTATACGAATTTTGTAGTCCTTACAGAGTTAGAACTCGTTTACATGAAGACTTTCTATAGGCGAAATAAACTGTCATGGCTTCTGTGATTGGTTAAATTTTTCCGTCGGAAAAATTTAACCAATCACAGAAGCCATGACAGGTCATTTCGCCCGCAACGATTTTCCATGTTAATGAATCCTTAGAAATATATTGGAATCCAGCGATATTCAAATATACTCGAATATACTTACCTTAAAATTATTCAATATGTATGACTCTCACCTTACGTACTATAGAAATAGTCCCCCGAAGTCAAAGTGTTTCACACTTGGACAAAGGCGAATGAATTGTGAACCCACCTTGTATATAGATACTGCTCTGCATCTTAGCCTGTGTATTTTAGGTAATCGAAGATCTACAAACATATTGAGAAACTATGTTACAACAACGTCAAAAATGCTCTTGATATTACTGGTTTCTTTAGATTTTTTTGTACTGAAAATATCTAAGGGAATTTTAGTCGGTTTAACTGGAACAAAATTTTAACTGTGGTGTATTTATTGTTTTCGACTGAAAAAGTTGTTCTTCTGTTATGACGTTTTTAGATTATGTTGTGCTGATAGTAATTCATTTTGCTATTTTTTGTATCTAGGTTAACTTAAAAGAACAAGGCTGTTTACTGAGACAGGTAAAAAAATAGATAAGCAACGACATATTGATAAATAAATATCATCGTTATTCTTTTTCTTTTATGATAAATATTACAGTAATCTGATTTGAGACCTGTATAAAGCTGACCATTTGTATATGATGGGATGCCTCTTTAGCGATTAAGAACTCGTTTACGTGGAGACTTTCTATAGGCGAAATGAACTGTCATGGCTTCTGTGATTGGTTAAATTTTTCCGTCGGAAAAATGTAACTAATCACAGAAGCCATGACAGTTCATTTCGCCCGCAACGATTTTCCATGTAAACGTGTCCTAAGTTGTATCACATGAATCTATTTGTTTTCAATCCAGAAAAAAGATACTTCATCTGTGATGAAAACTGTACGAATTACGATACTAAATTTGTGGACGGTCCTGAGGCTGGCCTTTCAGGGTCATTAGACAATTCTTAGAAACCATCAGGAGTATACACAAAGACTGTGTGGAAGATGAAATTATTTCTTCCTGAAGTAGTTGAACTGTTTCTTTACCAGATCCGAACCTAAAATTGAATTGATATTTTTAATTTTAGGCTGACTTCATTGTATCATATGGTATGCGCAAGCGTGTTCGTCGTGTCTTTCTCTTTGAACATTTTCTGGTGTTTACAAAAGCACGAAAGCAGAAATCCAAAGGCGATGTTTTTACCTATAAACATTCTATTAAGGTAATTATTAATTGCATTCAGCCGCCTTTTAACCATTACTCTTTCTTACTCCGATGGTTTCCCCTAAGATATGTATGTAAATAAAGCGTTTCTTCCCGAGCACAATTAAAACCCTTTTAACACTTTCATGCATAATGTCGGAAAATGGTCACACATATTTAAACAATCCTGCAGCAAATGCTGCAGGATTGTTTAAGATTGTATGACCAATTTCTTAACACTATGCGTTAAAGGGTTAAAACTCTCTCCATTCTCTGCCATACAACTTACAAGGGTTTTACACCACCACTGTATTTCTCCGGATATTTTTGAGATTTTGCAACGCTCTTCTGGAAAGTCAAAAATAACATTATAATTGGTTAATTTATGGGTTTATTTTCCATTATTGGAATTACTAAGAGTTCTGTGTTTCCGATTTAGACAGCAGATCTGGGTTTGACAGAAAATATTGGTGACAGTGGTTTGAGGTTTGAAGTGTGGTATCGTCGATGGAAGAAAGGAAGAGCTGGGGAATCTTTTGTAATTCAGGTACCTTAACTCTTTAATGCCTGATAGTGCGATAGTGTGTGCGACCATTTAACAGCCAATATGCATTAAAAGGCTTAATATAAAGGATCGAAATCTTTAAGGCAGAAAGATGACACTCACCCGAAAAGGGATTCAAAAATCGTGATTGCGAATCTGTACAATTTTTGTGTCGTGAAAGAAATGAACGAGCATAATCAAAGATTGTCTTGTAAAATACAAGTCGACAGCTAGAGTATAGTTTTGATAAATATATAACCATTTTACAGTCGCGATGTCCTTCTAACCCAGATGAATTCGGTGGATATATATGTTATAGTATATGTCTCTATGAAGAAGACTCTTAGGGACCGTCTCAAAAATTCGCTTAAATTCGCTTCACAATTCGCTTCATTCCTAATAATTTTCACCTCAGATGAAGTGTTATTGTAACACTTAAGTGTTACCATAACACTTCATCTAAGGTGAAAATGAAGCATAGTAAGGCACTTCTCCTGAATGCAACTACCAACATGAATGTTTTGGTTGCTCTTACTTTATAGTTTATTTTATTATATTTAGGCAACTACTGAAAGTGTGAAGAATTCGTGGACATCAGACATTACCCGTATACTTTGGCGACAAGCTACTCGCAACAAAGAATACGGATTAACAGAAGCTACCACAGGAATAAGTGTTGAAAGTACACCGTCAGCTGTTTTCATGGACAGTGAACAATCAGCTCCATATAATCGAGGACGAACAATAGACCTAATATCTCCCAGATCGAACGATATTCAACATGTCAATAACAAAAGATTGTCATGGTTAAGTACAGGTGAAAGTTCGAATAGTTCGGGTGTTTTTGACCTAGGTAGCCTACCTGAAGACGGTCAATTAGCCTACTCTCCGCGAGATGATATGAATGTTCGAGTTTTTATCAAACGAGAGCCGCATGACATCAAGTACAATTCATTACCGAGAAAGAAACTTTCTTTACAACATCCACCGATATCTGTTCGTAGTGACTTATATGATTCACAATCAAATCGTCGTGATGTAACGAACAACGGTTATGACAATAGTTTTATTCGTAATAATGTGTACCGTAAGACTTTGCAAGTAGATAATATGAAAGAAAAACCAGTTAAGAGATATGTACGTCGATCTAATACTGCAAATGGCAGGTTTTCTACACAACCTATCATTTTACCTAGCAGTATGTCATTTCCTGATAACGTTAGTGGTACCAATTCTCTTCCACGCATGAATAAATACAAAAAAGTGACAAGTGACAGACCTACTTCTCCTAATTCAAGCATAAGAAAAATTAGTGAAGAGTCACTTAATCGCTCACAGATTGAACTTTCACTTACAAAATCAGTTACCGATACACGTATAGACTATGGACCTGAACCTCGTCCTCAAGTAAAAATTGTAAGACGTTCTGTTACGGATAATAATTTAAAAATCCGTCAACAGCGATACAGTACAACGTGTTTAGAAACCAGTCACAAACCTTTAAACCATTCAACAACCAATATTGTTCGAAAGTACTCTTTTTCAAAGGCTATGGTCGATGGTAGTACAATACAAGTGGACGAACGTGCTAAACAAAAACTTTGTAGACAAAGATCAGCGTCCTCTGGAAATGCATTGGACGTATATTCTACAACAATGAGCGGAGATTTTCAGAAACCCTTAACACCAACACCTAGAAGCAAATCACCCGTAAGTTAAGATTTTGCCTAGTTTTCATTTAATGATCAAACACACTTGAACAATCCTGAAGCATTTTGCTTCAGGATTGTTAAAGCATGTGTGACCATTTTGATACCACCAGTCTTTAAAGGTTAAGGTTTTGAAACAATGTAATTATTCTTGTTGGAAGTTTGTTCAACTACACTTTTTTACAACAGGGAAATTTAGTCTCAATTTTCTTATATTTCCAAGAACTCTAGCCTTAATTTGTTCTCATGCTGTTTATTCTCCGAAGAATTATCCGCATATATGGTTTAGCTTTAATTACCCTGGGACTTCGTTTTACTACTTTCACTATATTAACGCGTGTTCTATGTAGCCTCGATATATGTTCTTAAGATTGGCTAAAACATTCAGCCTAACAAAGTTCTTGGATTATTCTTAATTTTTGGCAAATTTCAGCAAAAAATGGTGTAGAACTCAAATATCGTATCTACAACTTCACTGTTTCTTCGCCATGTATTGTATTGTACTGTCCAAGAAATTTCATATTTAAAAAGGCACTATATTCATCTTATGCGTTCGCTATTCTAATTATTTTTTCTCTCTGTTTTAGGGTCCAAGAAGAAATCCTTTTCTCAATTTGAAAACGAAAATCTCAAAATCCTTATCAGATATCTAACCTATAAATTATATCCTTTCTTTGAAATGCTTATCAATGGTTGGTCAAAAGAACTGTTTTCGAGTCCTAATGGACCGTTCCCAAAATTCTTGTCAACTTTCATACAGAAGGAGCGTCTTTGTGCATACTCAGTATGAACAAAGACACTTCTTATGTGATAAAAATGGTACAATTTGCGATGAGAATTCTGTGAACGGTCCCTACTATATAGTGTTAAAGATTTGACGTAACAAGACATTACAATGAAAAAATGTCGTGCTTCTCTCCTTTAACTATTGAATACGAATAGTTCGAATCTTATTCCTGATTTATTCAAATTTCTTTCCTCCTGCAAAGTCGTAAGTAAGTGGCAAGATATCATAGGACGGGTGTTACAATTTACCTCAATGTCGACTGACCCTGACTATTTTGTCCTTGTGTACCGTCACAATAAAAATAAGGGAGCTTAAGCACAGTCTAATCTACGACGGCAATGTAGAATGAGCCTATATACACAAAGGTAAATATCACGTTGCCGTCGTAGATTAGGCTGTGCTTAAACTCCCTATTGTTCTGATCGTCACTCTGAATATTACTCTATTCATAAACTACAGAGACATTTTTAATGTCATTAAGGGAATTTCCACAAAAATTTGTATCGCAAATCGTACCATTTTAACCGCAGAAGAAGTGTCTTTGTGCATACTTAGTATGCACAAGAATACTACTTCTGAATGAAAATTGATACAAATTCCCTAACGAATTCTGTGGAGTATACTCGGTACGATACGATTGAACGGTATGATTGAAAAGTCGAAACACCTTGTTATTCAATATCTCAAGCTGTAGTTATTTATTGGAGAATACAAAACAACCTCAAGTTGGACAACTGAAAGTTGTTTAACTATATAACATGATTTATCATGTAGTGTTTTGATAGACCATCTTACTCTTAAATGCACAGTGTGAGAAAATGCTGACACTTCCTTGAACAATCCTGCAGGATTTTTAAAAGACGTGTGGACATTTTGTAGACCCGTGCATTCAAGAGTTAAACGTATTGTCCCATTGTTGGGTTAGACGGTTCGTCCACAATATTCGAGTCACAAACGTTATATTTTACTCTCATAAGAAATGTTATTGTGCATACAAAGTATGTGCAAAGACACTTCATCATAAATTAGGGACCGTCTCAAAAATTCGCTTAAATTCGCTTCACAATTCGCTTCATTCCTAATAATTTTCACCTCAGATGAAGTGTTATTGTAAAACTTAAGTGTTACAATAACACTTCATCTAAGGTGAAAATGAAGCCAACTGTGAAGCGAATTTAAGCGAATTTAAGCGAATTTAAGCGAATTTAAGCGAATTTAAGCGAATTTAAGTGAATTTAAGCGAATTTTTGAGACGGTCCCTTAAATTTTCCCATACGAATTTTGTGTACAGAATCTCCGAATTCTAGATTTT
Source organism: Bougainvillia muscus (assembly GCA_032352715.1). Taxonomy (NCBI): domain Eukaryota; kingdom Metazoa; phylum Cnidaria; class Hydrozoa; order Anthoathecata; family Bougainvilliidae; genus Bougainvillia; species Bougainvillia muscus. The sequence continues at coordinate 11,072 of JAUCNQ010179658.1, forward strand.
GAAGTCCATCCCTAATTTCCCTAAAGTTAATATGAAGTTTTGTTCTTATGTTTTTGGATATATATTTTTGAGTTTTTCAAATAGAAAACCCTTTTTAATTAATGTTAAAAGCAATATTTAGTTTCTGTTAATTATTCTGTTAATGGTAGGTTAAACCTATAACAATGACACATGATTTGTAGCTAACCTGCCAATGAAAGTCGTACAGTTACTTTTAGTCTACTCTATTTTCCTAGGCGTAACTACGCACATACCCAGCAGACGCATATCATGCATATAACGTCATTGGGACGTCATGACGCCCCAAAGACGTAATATGAAACTCACGTACTCTGTTGTTGGGTTAGGAAAGTGGAACTGTATAGAAATTAATCTGTTGATGTTATAGGTTTCTCCTTTTCTCTTTGAAATTATATTTTAAAATGAATTTTAAAGTCAAGTCTTGTAAACATTCCTCGAGAAGGGACTACTCCCAAAAATTCGTTTCTCAAATTGTAAAATTTTATCCCGGGAGGCATATGTTTGTGCATGCAAAGTATGGACAACAATACTTCCCCTAGGATGAAAATAAAAGTTTAAACGATTTTGTCGATCGATATTAGGGAGCTTAAGCATAGTCTAATCTACGACGGCAACGTAGAATTAGCCTTTGTGCATATAGGCTACTTGTATTCGATCCTGCAGGATGGAATGCAAGTAGCCTATATACACACAGGTAAATATCACATTGACGTCGTAGATTAGACTGTGCTTAAGCTCCCTATTTACAAGTGCTTCAGCTCAGTTTGTATTTTAGAAACTCCATTATATTCATAATTTATTATCACTACTGTAGACATTGGCCTATGTTTACGCGTTAAATTTGATCTAATAAAGATTTAATTAGATTCGTTGATTATGACGGGTTCATTTAATGAACTAAATTTGTTAACATTTGCTTGTTGACAGCTAGCCTACTCTCTATACTATTCGAATGTTTATCTCTCACTCTCAAATTGTGCTTATAAATTCTTTTACCAGTTCGCGTCAAGTACTATTCTATAATTCTACTAGCCAATCACTTTAAAGTGTCTGCCACTGAATTATCATAGTGAAAGTGCACTTTCTATGTAAAATAGTCCTGAAATAACCCATTTTAAACTGGTCGGACGTTGCCCTCTTTTTCTAGATAAGTCCCTGACTAACTTTGTTATCACTAGTAATCGCGAGTATATTGTCTTTTCTTAGGACACGTTTACATGAAGAATTTCTATAGGCGAAATGAACTATCATGGCCTCTGTGATTGATTAAATTTTTCCGTATGAATCCATACCAATTTCATTAATTTTGTAGACTAAGAAAACTTTTGATGTAGAAAAAAAGTTGTATTCTGGCATAAGCGTGTTTATGAATTTGGTTTCTTACGGCTATATAACACTCATTCTCTAAAAAACATAAAAAATCAACTGTGCAAAGACAAAAATTTGGATTATGTCAAATCTAGAGACATCTGATAAAGATTGATGTACTCCTGTCTACGATTATTGACTTTGTTTTCATCGGACATGTAAAGCATCTTCGTACCCAAGAGTCCTTTAGGTAGAGAATTGAATAAACTCTGATTAACATAATTAACCCTTTACTCATAACGTCCAAAAATGGTCACACACACTTTAAATATCCTGCAGCATATGCTGCAGGATTGTAAAAGTATGTGTGATAATTTTACAAGATAAATTGAAGGGTTAAATCTATAATGTTAACGTCAAATTTAATCTTAGGATAATGGTAACTTAAGTGCAATCTACCTACAAACATCCGGACCTTTGGGCTTAAGAGAGACAGTCTATACAATTCGATATATAACGATGGGAAATTGTTTACGATCATGCACTTAGGGACCGTCTCAAAAATTCGCTTAAATTCGCTTAACAATTCATTTTATTCCTAATAGTTTTCACCTAAGATGAAGTGTTATTGTAACACTTACGTGTTACAATAACACTTCATCTAAGGTGAAAATGAAGCGAATTGTGAAGCGAATTTATGAGACGGTCCCTTATGTACAGTCCACAAAATTCAAATCGTACTATTTTCATTTCAGAAGAAGTGTCTTCGTGTACACTAAGTATGCACAAATACACTTCTTCTGAATGAAAATTGATATAAATTCCATATGAATTTTGCAGACCAGTTCCTTATGCTAGAAAAGATTGGTTTAGATTGATGTAATTAATATTTTTAAATTTCAATCAAATTAAGCGAAGCTATATACTGTATATTTTTATAAACTAAAAAAATATTCGTGCATCTTTCACATAAGTGTGTTCTTTTTTTTCTTAGAAGTATGGTACCCCAATGGTATGGAGCCCCAATATTAATTTCACAAATCAGATATTTTTATCTTAAGGAGACCAGTTAGTACTTTGTGTGTGCGCGGAGTACAAAAACACTGATTTATGATACGAGTTTTCTGGATAAATATAATTTTTACACTAAGGACACGTTTACATGAAGACTTTCTATAGGCGAAATGAACTGTCATGGCTTCTGTGATTGGTCTAAATATACCCGTCCTGAGATGAAAATGATGCCTATCTTGCAGATAAGGATTTAGAACTCGTATTGTCAAAACAATAAAATGGAAAGTCAGTTTTATATGGTGGGTCTCTAAAGATCGATCACCCTACATTAACATGCTTGTCTCCGCGAAATCAGGAGAATCATGTAAATATCAGGGAATTTGAAAGTGACTTATAAAACACTAAGGAGATGCTCAGTTTATTTTTTTATTCTTGCCTGTAATTTTAAAACAATACGTCAAGGAAAAGCTTTTTTTATAAGATTTTACCGTTTTATTTTAACCTAATATGTTTCCAGCCATTCTTCTTGAGTAAGGTATTTCAATCGTGTATTACTCTTGTGTCTGCTGACCTTTTTTCAGGCTAATTCCAACCTTTATTTGAAGTACAGAAGTCGTGTAATCAAGGAATACATATCAGGGAAAAGGTTATATTTATTGTGGCAATAAATCAGGGAATATCTTCTGTGATTTCGGGCGGTAACCTGATAAAGTTATTAAAAATAAAAATTCCTAGATATCATTCTAAATAGACTATATCACTGCTTTGATTTACATGAAAGTTAAGGTCCCGGTGGATGAATGAATCAAAATTTCCTGTATAAGGATTAACTTTAGAATTATCGCCTTATAAATTCATTTTATATGCCATGTCATTTCCCTAAGCACCTTGTGATTAGTGACCTTCTATATAATTATTAATCCTCTAATTCACATATCTCTGTCTAATCCTACCACTAACATCACAGGAGGAAATCTTATATACAGAAATTACTTAAAACACACCGCCCACAAAAGAATCGAGAATGCGTACATTTTGCTAATTTAACTTTAATAATGGTTACAGGAAGGAAATTTTGGGTTAAAGAGGAAACAGAAAAAAACAGGACAGTAGTGTTTAAATTACATCTAAACTTAGATTTAGATACGTGTGTTAGACTTCCTACAGACAATTATTAACAACTTTGTGATAATTTCCCTCTTAAAACCACAAACTGGCCTACGTGTAAGAGATTGGCTACAAATATTTTCGAAATTGAATTGGAATCCTCTTGCTTTGTATGCATAAAATGTTCTGTCCCCTTTTAAAACATTTATCCACCCTGAATGATGTAGCAGGACCATAGCAACTACATTGGCCCAAAAAAAATTCCTAGCTTACAGCGCCCACGATACCCGCAGCTGTAAAGCACGAATCATTTTACGTTATTATTATTATTATTATTATTATTATTATTATTATTTCACATATTTATACAGGTTAACTTCTTCAGGTAATAAATACAA
>JAUCNQ010179769.1:0-24102 GCA_032352715.1 Bougainvillia muscus
ATCTTGGATGAACAGGAGCTTTTGTTAGTTAAAAAGGGTTTCATAGTATTCCAAAAACGTTTGTTATCTGTAATCTTGTTCAATATTCGCCATGTTTGGGCATCCTGATCCAGTGTTCACATTTTTAATTGGCTTTTTAAAACTTGATGAATTTGCATCTGCAAAGAATGTGTCAGTGACAGATTCTTTTGAATCAAATACATTTATTATTGAAAATTCTATTTTGAGGTTAAATGGCCAATGTAATATTGCATCATGTTCTGATTTCATGATAACGAAAAATAATGAAAAATGTGACAACTTTCCCGTTCCGTCACCATTGGGGTACAGCCTCATGCGATACTTGTATCCATATTGACTGGTAAAATTTGACATGCTGTAATGTGATGTGGCTCTTCCAATCAATGACAGGTGTCTTCGTTTTGCATAATTATCAAATTTCCACACGCAAATACCATTGTCACTTTTTAGTTGCATGTTTAATATAGCTATTTTAATATCACTTACTGTTTCATTTAATGCTGCCAATGATGATGTATCAATTTGATTTTTATAATTCTGTTTTATGTCATGATCATTAGATTTGCAATTAAGAACATTAATTTTATTTAGAAGTTCAATGATCATGAGTTTTATTTCTTCAACCAAGTTGTGCGTCGTGTTATTATTGTTTAAATTAAATTTAACTGCTAATTTTCTGCGATACTCTTTATTTAACACAAAATGACATTGTGCAGATGATGACATATGTTTGGCCATTTCGTCATCATTTTGTGTTTCAAACTCACATCCGGCAAATGAATAACAACATGTTGTAATCGAATCAAGTTTTTTGCAAACTGCATAATGCTCATATATTGAAATACCAAGTAATGATATTTCACAAAATCGACATTTCTCATGTCCAAAATTACAATCAGTTGGCACATGTTGTTTTACTCCAAATATATTTCCTTCCCATTTGCATCCTAATTCTTTATATGGACAATAGCATTCCAACAAGTTTGTTTCACTTCTAAGTCTGTCGTGGGTCAAAATAATTTTGTATTGGGGTGGTATATTTTTCTCAGCATATGCTGTAATACATTCATGACACCCAATTATTTCATTTACTTGTGTTGGGTCATTCATTAAACGTTCACAAAAAGGACAACACCATGATTTTGGGATCTCAATTTTTAATTTGGCTTGTTGAAACGGCAATGGTGGTTTTATTTCCATTGTGTTTGATTTAACTAAGATAAATTTGTTAATTGTGTCAATAATATTAAAGTTAACACAAATGGTTATATTTGATAATAAATAACACAATTTGTTGCAATTTAAATATTTATTATCAAATGGCAAAAATGTTTTTGGTTAAATCAAATGAAAATATTGTATTTAGACTAGCATAATTATACTAAACGCTTATTTTTTTTTAAGTTAAGTGATGAATCAATGTTTTTTTTTGTTATAGATATTACTTTTAAGAGGCAAAAAAAATCATTGCTTTAAATAAACCCATTAAAACAAAAAAATTCAAAAATAAACATACTATTTTATTGCTGTAGCTATTGTATTGGTAGTAGTTCGTTGCTCTGGTTATGCAAAAACAATCAACACAAACTGTAACAATATATTGACACCGTTACGTTTATAATTTAAATATTGGTATATTGGTGTCGTCGCAAAAAAAAATACTCAGCGAGTATTTCTTTTATAATTCTTTAAAAATAATCAGCGATTACTTGTTTTTAGGAGTATATTTTGATTTACATTTCTACAACGCACTTTATGTAAACACAGCCATCTTCTGCAATATATCCCAGTATGTCTATTATATCTTTGATAGACACAAATTCTGGAAATCCAATTGCTTCTTTATTCACAGCACCCTTTGGCTTTTGAACACTTGACAACTCTTTACCTGGCGTAAATGTTTCCATGATAATGTTCTTTGGATCAACGTCATTATTTAATGTAAAACTTATTTTGAGGTTAAATGGCCACTGCAACATATCATATTCTGATTTCAAAATAACGAAAAATAATGATAAATGTGTTGAATGTCCCACACCAGTAAAATACAGCCTTAAGCTATACTTGTACCCGTATTGACTGGTATAGCATGGCGTGCTGTGAACTATTTGACATGATCCACTCTTTGCTTGGTTCATTCGAATCATAAAATTATCGATTTTCCACAAATAAATACCAGTGGTAGTCATATCTTGCATGATTGACAGAGTGTCATTCATTTCAGTCACAGTTTTATTTAACTCTGCCAGTGATGCATTATTTTGAACTTCAAAAGACGGGTTTTTATTACAGTCGTTAAATTTGGCTTCAAGTTCATTAACTTTGATATTAGCATTGTCAATTATGGTTTTTATGTTTTTAACCGATGCAAACAATTTAGTTTCTTCACTTAATTTAACTTCTAACATTTTGTGATAATCTGCGACCAATCTGTTATGATATTTTGTGAGCAACGACACATGTTTGGCCATTTCAGTTTCTGATTCAAAGTTACATCCTGCATACGCATATTGGCATTTTGTATTTAAACCAAGTTCTTTGCAAACTGCATAATGCTCATGTAATGAACCTCTAAATAACTGTTCTCTACAATAATAACATTCTGTTTGTTTAAAATCACACACAACATGCTCATGTTGTCTTGATTTATTTATCGATCCTTCCCATGCACATCCAGATTGTCTGTTTGGACAATAGCAAGCTAAAGATTCTATGTGCTTTTTAGTTTCTTGGTCGACAACACAATGCACATCTACATTTTTGTTGTTATCATTGTTGTAATGTGTTGCAAGGCATTCATAACATGCAATCAGTCCACTTTTTTCTCGATATGGATTATTTATTAACAATCTACAAAAAGGGCAAAACAACCAGGGGTCGGGTTCCCATATTAGTTCGGCTTGTTGAAAAGGCAATTGTCTTTTTTGATGTGAATCCATTGTGTTTGATCTAAATAATATTAAAGTTAACACAAATGGTTATATTCGATGATAAGTAACATAATTTGTTGCAATAAAAAAAAACTAACTATATATTATGTGTGTTTATAAATATTAAATAATTTAAATAAGACGTGCTATGTAAATAATATTTTTTTTTCCGGTGTAGTAATTAAATGATTTTGATGCGTTGTAAGACATAGCACTGTATCTTATTAACAAGCTGTCTTGATTGGACATTGTGCCAAGAGCTGCCGATAATTTTTCAAGCATACTAATTTGGCTGTGCAGATCATTGATAAGGTCAATGTATGCATCAATCAATCCTATTTTTAGTTGTGTTGTTACGGTGGTATGTCCAGGTGCCATTTCCCACCCATCACTAACAACCGACACATTTAATTCACGATCGATTACTGTCACGGTTTTTTTTTCAACCTAAACGCCATTGTTTCTATTTGGTTTAACAATACAGTAGTTTCACTTGCCTTGTGACTATGTTTAGTTACAAATAATTGCCAATCATTTAATTTTACATGACTATTTGGCGTGACAGTACTAATATCATCTGTGCAATTATCGATTGCACCAATATTATTGTTGGTGATAATCTCAAGGTATGACATTTTACGCTTGCCATGCTGTTGGTCGTCGACATTGAAATGATGCAATGGGGTGGTAAAACTTATTTTGCGTTTAGCGCACCGCTGAGGATTTTCAATAAAACAATGCAATGGGGTGGTGAAATCCATGTTGTATAGTACATTTATCTTTGAAAAAAAAAAAAAAGCTAGTTAAACCATTAAAACTGATTGAATATTTACATTATTTGTCATAAATTATTGCGTGATAAATAAAGTACTTAATGCTTAATAGTGTATGATATGGGGCATTCTCTGACATCAGCGTCAAGATTTCTAAGTTTACTGTCATATGACCAATCTGATGTAATTTGATTCCAATAGAACCCATCTTTAGCATATAGTTTATTTGCAAATCTGACCAAATGTTTGTTTTTTGGATGTTTAGCGATAGTACTGCCAACTCTGGCCATCAATACAGTTCTTTTGTATTTGTACGCTATAGATAAATTGTAACTCGATGAACAATTTGAATCTTTGCATATTGTACTAATTGCACCATAGTACGGGCAAAAATATAGGTTGTGACTGTAAAGTGCTGCTAAGATATGACTTAATATTTTATTATGCTTTGATATATTTTGTATTTTTTCATTATGTTTAGTGCTATTGCCAAAAATTGTCCATATACAACTATCTGCAGTAAATATCTTAACATCGTTACTTGGCGTCATGCATTTAATACCACCAATGTCGATGATTTTTAAATATTTATTACTTTCTAGTACCCTTTTTTCAATGCAAGTGTTAATATATACTACCTCTACACCAGTAATTGCCATTATTCGCTCAACTTTAAATACCAAATCGCTGACGGCTGCCATTAATAGTGACATGATGCAAATAACAAACTAGCTTTAGATATATAATTATACAAAAATTGACAAAGGGTGCAATATGCTCATTTAGTGCGGTTTTTATGTGGCCAAACGTATTATCGTGGCTTTTAATTGAGCTGTGCTATCTGCGTGCACTTTGCCACCTGATCTTTGTGCAATTTTATTATTGCATGAAATGCAAATAAACTCATCAAACATGCTACCATTGGTAAAGGTTGCTTTTTTAAATAAACTGAATGCTTTAGTTGCTGAAAGTATGTACTGGTTGTTGCACGCACAACAATCAGCAACAACCATAGTTTCCATGATTAAAACAAGACAAAAAATAAGATTAAACAGGCAAGTGATTTTTTGGTGCTATATCGGTGTTGCGTTAATTTCAAGATACATTAATGCTGCAATTTTTGCTGTTTTGTTAAATATGTATTTGCTTGGGGCAATCAAGTTGAATGTGTCTTCTACTATCTTTTTTTTGCTACCATAAAGTTCTCCTGTTGCTACTTTTTTTGCCAATGCCACATCATTGTGTACAACAATACTTAATGCAAGCAATGGTTTCATTTGGGTTTTTATACTGTTTATGCTGCATTGTGCATTACATTTAAGTAATGTGTTGTATTTGTTTAAAATGTCAGGGCAATGCATTTTACAATATAGGATCACTACTTGTAACATTTTACGCCAATTAGTTGTGGATTTTTGCTTTCCAATGTACCTAATTACTTCTGTCATTATTTGTTTTTTATTAGATTGTATATTACAAATATTAACTGCCCGGGCATCAAGATCACTGCTGCAATCGTCATCAAACGATTGGTCCACCTGTTTGTAGAATATTTCATTTAGGTTTATTGTAAAATCAATTAATTCTTGTTCTAAATTATTAGACCTAATTTCTAAAAAATCTATCTTATTAACAATGCTCATGATTAATTTTAGAATAAATTAATCGTTTTTGTTTACTTTGTCTGAAACATCTGAAGCTACTGAGATAATATTTGGTAAAAGTCCCATCGTAATCTCCATTAAATCTACCACTAAATTAAAATTTAATTGAGTCGCTTTTGATGATTCTTTAATTAGTTGCTTTAAATGGTTGAGAAATTGTTCAGCTATCATGCTAACAATTGCAACACAAGAAAGATTGTCATGGATTTCTTCTGGTGTTATTTCTTCTATTATTGGGGTGATGTTAGGCCTTAGCTCCATAAACAAATGTAAAAATTCTGCACTTACGTTTTTTGATGAAATTTTTGATCCAGCTACTATGTTCCACTGGGCCAACATTTCTTCAGTGATGATATCTCTGTACCTACTTTTTATTTTGTCAAACACTAATTGATTGAGGGTGAACTTTACTTCGCTAAAGTCTATAATCTCATTTCCTAAATTTTGGGCAAGAATATTTGAGGTTTTTTTGTCGGTAAAATTTAATTCTTGATTTATAAATCTTTTTACTTCTGGTGAGTCAAAAACAACATCACGGCCATATGTAGTATAATATAAATCGTTGTTTGCATAATAAATCTTTACTGAGCATCGTTTAATGTTTGGAGATATTTCTGGTAACTTTTTTTTGACCGATGGTGCAAATAATTGTTTACTGCTGTCATTGAGAAACGTGTATTCTAGACTTATATCATAGTTCATGGGGTCTGAAGGAACCCATTTATAAAACATTTTTATATTGTCTGTGGTGATGTTGTTGTCAAGACCATTAACAAAACCATTGTCGGGAATTTTAGAACCAGTCCATAAACATTGACCTATTACTTTTACAAGCAACACGTTATTACCGTACTTGGTTGTCAAAAATTCTGAAGCGTCAGAGTCTTTAAAATTCCTGTTAAGTATACCATATCTGGTCAATACTAATTGTTGCTTGAAGGTCAATTTATTCCATTTTACTTTATCCATAGTCAAACAAATATTTGACATTAAAAAATAAATCACATTTGCATTAGTGCAATTAATATGTCATTAAACAAATTGCATGACATTGTCATCTTCAAATATTTCATCAAACAGTAGATCCTCATCGTCCAGCAAATGCCTGTTGATGTTATCATCAAACAAAGATTCAGTATCTTTAACTGAAGATTCATGGTCTTTAAATGAAGGTTCATGGTCTTTAAATGAAGGTTCATGGTCTTTTCTTTTGGGCATGGGATCAAAACAATCGTCACTGTCTTCATCAGGCATGTTTTTTTCATAACCTAGTTGTTCATAATTTGGTGATGGTATTTTTTCTATATACAAGCTAGAGTCGTCTTCTGTTTCTTCTTTAAATTGCCCGTAATCAATTATTTCATCGGGCGACGATTTATTTGATGTTGGCTTATTAGACCGTATTATGCCACCTTTAATTATGTCTTCTTCTTCGTAATAACTGTCTTCTAAAAATTCACCATCATCGTCGTAAAAATCGTCTTCACTGTCGAAGTCGCTTTCTTGATCGTATTCCCACTCTTCTTGAGATGCAATCAATGCATCACTGGTGTTAACATTTATGTCATCCTTTGATGTAAATGCAATACCATAGTTGCCATTTGTGTTTTCTTGTAACTTTCCGCTATTTATTTGTGCAATTATATCTGGATTTAGTTCTGCAAACTTTTTGTCTGATCTTATTATCTCTAATCCTTTTAATGCAAGTTCTTTATCATTAAAAGCACTAACTTCTGTATTTTCGGTATTTTTATATTGATTATCGTCATCATTGTTTATATTATTTTTTGCCATTATAGCAAGAGTGTTCATGTCAAAAGAAGCATCCACTATTTTGTTGTTGTCTGCCATGTCTGGATTAAAACCTTGTTGCGGTGATGGAAGTTACAATAGCTTGATGCAGTATGTTGTAGACAAAAGCATGAGAAACCCAGATATGCCTGACTTTTATTTTAGTGAAATTTTTGGCGAAAAAATTAATCGATTAGTTTATCATGTCAAATATGGTGACAAATCATACTATTCGCCCAGCATATCTTACGGTAAAATTACATTATGGTCTCCAAGCAACATGCCAGTAATAGACGATGAAACCCAAAAGAGATATTTGGAACATTTTTATGCATTTAACGAATTTGTTGACTTTGACAAAAGCGACTATGATGGCGATACATTTAATAAGTCATGTGTGATATCAATGGATATGTTTACATCGTGCACAGTAAATAAGCTGGGAACGACAAAATTTACTGGTGAAGTGTTGCATATTATGCCAGAATCATATGTGTACGAGATATATATTGTTGATCATATGAGTTTCATACCTAAATCATGGCCCAAAAGTGTTGCAAAAAACATTGAAGGCATTGTGGTGATTAACACTAGTATTACCAATGAAGATTCGTTAATATTTAATGTCACCGACATGCCACATATCAAAAGATGCAAAAAGGCGTCAAGTCATATTGAGTTTTTAAAACAGAGCAATTTTAATGACAATAAAAAAAATGAGTACATATATGACGATTTTGGCATACTGGTTGATCATAGCAGTCGTTCGATCACCGATAGACTTGGTAAGTTCAGGTCTTTAAAGTATCGATATACCATTCCATTGATGTTGTGGGTATTTAATATGGCAAATAAAAACCTTGCTCCTTATATTGGTAATTACTACAATTATGTATTGGTCAATGAACGCGAGTCGTACAAATTTTCTGGACTAACAATACCAGCCGGCAAATATATTTATCCTATGATAACTACTGCATTCTATTCAAACATATCAATAGACGCGTATTCATTGTTTAGAAGAATGTATGTGGGCATATTAAGGTTGTTTGTTACACACACTCGTGGATGGGTAAATTGTGTATGTGCACTTGATATTTGGTTGTTGCAAGAAAACAAAAAGAGTATTTCTGAAATAATAAATTTTATTCACGACACGGACAGCATGGGTATTGATGACATACGCAAAAAACATATTATACCAGTTACTAAATGGCCAATAAAAATAAATGACAACAATAAATGTTACTATTATGACGATAGTAAACAATCAATAGAGATAGTTTATGACAATATTGACATAAAACTAAGTGCAATGATATCACTCAGGACAATAAACAGGTCTGTGCGAAGATACAAAAAGAATCTTGCAAAAAAAAGAAAACGATTTGTTTGATAATAGCGATGATAGTAGCGATAACAATAGTGATGACAACCGTAAAGCGTTTGATAAAGTAGGAGAATACTCAGGATATGTTATGAAATTTAGTGACGACGAAGAATCTGAACCTGTTGCTGCTGGTGGTGATTGCCCAGACAATAGGACCAGCATGCTTATTAAACCAAATGAAGACGAAATTTTAGATTATGGGACATACTCAAAATACGAAAAAAATTATGCAACTCAAATAGGTAATTCTATTATGAGTTTAGTTGAATGATGCACTACAGCGGATACATCAATGTTTGCAATGAATATGGCATCACTGATATTATGTCAAAAGAACTTTTTGTGTCGTCATTGGGATCTTCGTTTGCGTTTACTATTAAAACCCCAGATGGCAAAACTGTTTTAATTATGTGTTCAGAAAGTGTTTATGATCCCCAACATGCTGAAGCGCCCATAAAAAAAACAAAAAACAATCTTCATTCCATTATTGTAAATGACAACAGTCAATTAAGAGTAGAATATTTTATTGATGCCCACAATATGACCGAGGTTCAAATATTACATGAAGAAAAATTTGTGATACCCGAGCATGTGTTATTTCCAGAAATCTTTGTGCTCACTAGTAGCGAATATATTGCAAATGAAAGATGCGGAGTGGATAATGATGACATGAAATTTGCTAAATTAAGTATGTCATCGCCTGTTATTGCTAAATACAACATCACAGCAAAAAAGAAAATTGTAGTTGGTGATACTATTATTGCGATAATTGCTGCATTAAACGACATTGCGGTTTATGTTGCAGTAAAATAATTTTTTTTGCTCAATTCAAAAATAAACATTGCATGCAAAAATAAGGCCCATCAAAAATAAACATTGCATGCAAAAATAAGGCCCATCAAAAAAAAACTTGTTATTTTAAAACACGCGTTTTTTGAGAAGAGCCGTGATGTACCATGAGCTTTAAAGATTTTTTTAGTACTTGTATTTAATTTCATTTAGACCTTTATATATCTCTTTGTTATATAGGGTTGCCTCTGCATAATAGGGGTAGACGCAAGAAATCACGTAAAAAAAAAAAAATTAAATTAAATACTGTTTGGTGCTTGAGTAAGTGTGCACAGCTAACCAATGACTCACTTAAATGGTCTAAATAGTTGCTCTGGCCTCTTTTTAGAACGCTAAAAATCACGTATTTAAAAAGAACCTCAATTTTGGTCATGTTTTTGGTATATATCGGTGCCTGGGCTTAAATTTTGCTTGCAATTAAAATTGACAATTGCAAATAAAATTGATAATTACGTATTTATTGCTGTAGCTACTGTATTGGTGGTAATAATGATCTAAAATGGCTGATATATAAAAACCATCAAAACAAAAAAATTCAAAAATAAACATACTATTTTATTGCTGTAGCTATTGTATTGGTTATAATAATGGTCCAAACTGTTGCTCTGGTTATACAAAAACCATCAAAACAAAAAAATTCAAAAATAAACATACTATTTTATTGCTGTAGCTACTGTATTGGTTATAATAATGGTCCAAACTGTTGCTCTGGTTATACAAAAACCGCCCGCCAAGAACAAACAATATTGCCATTAAAAAAACTTACTTTAACATTGCCATCAAAAAAAAACCCATCAAACAAAAACTTCAATGATCTTTTTGTAATATCTTTATTCCAAATGTATTTAGCAAATATTCTTTATCGATTATGTTTTGATTATTGCCCAAACTGTTTATCTTGTCCAGATTTAGTATGGGTGTCGGAAATCCTGTTCCTATCTTTGGTGCCGGGTCTCCAATAAATATTGACTTTAATGTACTACTAGATATGACATCTTCGGTGCACTTTAGTGCTGCATTTCTTGCATTTGTATATGGGGGCATCACTGGCTATATGTTTAATTGCTGCAGTTTTATCGTCTTATTTATGTTTTATTCCACTTCTACTTATTGACGTAGGGAGTTCATTAAAGCATCTAGATGCAACCAATTGCCTTATTAGTGTATAATCTGTACCAGGCAATATAAACATTGAGCACAAAGCTACCGAACTTATCGCTGATGGTATGCCCAGATACTTTTTCATTACAAACAAGTCATCACACAGCAATTTACTGGCGTCTATCCATGGTATGTTTACAATTGCATCAATATTTTGGCCCATTGTTTGTATGTAGCTGATGTTGTTTTTTTTCATTAAGGTTGCAGATGAAATACCACTAACTCCACTTACTTTAGTGTTTAAAATTATTTCATAAAACTCTTGTTGTCTGTTTGCATCAGGTAATCCTATGCAAATCACTAAATTATCTGGAGTTATTGATAATAGCACAACCGGCAACCCCAAGGACTTTAACTCATGGTGCAATGCCACACATAGATCTGCTGGCCATAATTCATGCTTAGCAAGAGTGCTGATTTCAAAAGTACATTCGTAATACACAGTAATATCAAAACCCAGTGGGGCTTTCATTACATTTTTGTATTCAGCTATTTGTTTATCAATGTTTGTATTAAGCAACAGTTTGCATCCACCACACTTTAACACCTGTTTTACATTTTTTTCGACCATTTGGTTTACGATCAGCCCTGCCTGTTCATCATCCACCCAATCGTTAAAGAACAGTATCATTGATGTTTCAGTCAGGTCTAGTTGTGGCCCTAAAGGCGGCTTTAACTCGTCATCTCTAATTGTTTGGTCTAATCTTTTGTGGGCATCAAGTCTTGCTTGTATCTTTGATCCCAAGTTGTCGACAATACGTTCACCAACAACCATTCCAATGGGGTATGATCTGTGCCTGTATCCACCTTTTATTGCTTTTAGGTACTGCAAAGCCGAAGCTTTACCTATTGACTTTAGTACGATATATGGTGTTGTTGACATAAAATATAGTATGCCGATAGCTATTTGAAGTAACCAAATTTTAGATGGCGGGTTTCCCATTAGTTGTTCAAGGCTGCTGATAAACATTTTGTACATCGGTATCGTAAATTTATCATCATCGGGATTTCGTACGATTCTTCTACCGCTATACCTGTCAATATATTTGAGTTCTTTAGCAACTGACATACTGATTTTATGGTCCCAAGGCATTAATTCTGTTGTACTGATGTCAAAAATATCAAAGTCTTTTATCTTTTCAAACCTATCAGCCATTTTTTGTCGTAGTATTGTGTATCCCTCATATAAATCTAAATCCATTTCGAAATCAACTTGTGCAAGTTTGATGTCAAGAATTGTTTTGTGTGAAATATAAACACACTGGCCAGGTATTAGATTGCACTTGCCCATAAATCTTGACATCAGTTGATTTCCAGACATTACTTCATGCATTGATGATGTGTGAACTGTGTCCATAAAATTTCTTGAACTATTGAGGTACACTCCAGCAGATCTAACTCCTGATGTTTTTACCAAAAATGCAGTAGATGATTCTGTATCTCTAACCATTTTTTCATCTGGCAAGGTGCCAATAATAATGTTTGACACCTGAAATCCCATTTCTGCTGGATCATCGGCACCAATTTTTGAACTAATTGATCTTCTGTTGCCCATCATGTTTCCTCCAACTAATCTTCCTGATCGTGTTTTCATTCCACCTCCACCAACATATTTATTGATTTGTCTAGAATTGGTGCCAACTCTAAACATGTTGCCAAGCATTAAGTCATTATATCCGGTGACCCCTTTAATTCTGCTTGGTTCAGTGATCAAGTTACTGAAGTATCTTGATATGTACTTGGGGTTGATCGATGCAGCAATCTTTAAATTTTCAATAGGCTTTTGCTCAAACACACTACTTTTGTATTGGACTGATTTAAGTGCAGATACAAATTTGCAGTATTGGGCTTTTTTAGATGACTTAACTAATAAATAATTCAATAATGTTGACGCCATGCTGACCAAAGAAAAGCTGTATCCAATAAGTGAATTGGCTGCAAGCCCTATGGCGTGAAATTGTCCGATTTTACGGATGACTTCTGGATCGTCATTGAGTTGAAAGGTAAGTTTTGTAAAAATACTCTTGTTTGAAGCGTCCACCATCCATCCAAGAATGATTCCATTTTTAAATATGCCGTTTTCGATTATGAGTTCTTGATGTTTGTTACCAAATTTTTTAAATTCAAGTGAGTCCTCTTTATATGCTTTAATTCTGTAGTTTAAACCGGTGTCACACAACAAAGCAGTCAATACATCTTTACATGTATATTCATTTTTTATTTCATATCTGGCATTACCAATTAAGTTTATAAATAATGAAAAATATGTATTTTTATCAAGCTTTAGTTCACTGATTGACAGCTTGAGTAATCCTATTGCTGCTTCATCGTTCACACCTAGATTTACACCAGGGTATTTTGAAAAATACATAATATTGCTGGGGTTCATTATGTACATTGTGGCCTCTTCGTACTCTCTTTTGCTTAATTTGCTGATAGCATTAACATCTCCGTCAAAGTCACCACTTAATTTTTTTTGCATTCCTGGATGTACAAAGACACCAGTATCTCTATCTCTCATTATTACACACTTTGCTGCAAACATTGAGTCATAACCCTTTGTTGGTTGTCTATTTACAATTAGTATGTCACCGTTTTGAATTGGCATATATACCACATCACCTACTTGTGGCATAAAATCAATTGAAAATGCGGTTGTTCCTTTATACATAACGGCTCCTCTTTGGATTATAGAATGTTCTCTAATATTGTCATCGCCGAGTATTTGAGCAATGGCCTGCACATTGTTGTGATGCACTGACACTGTGACCTTAAATTCTCTGGCACTTATGTAATTTAATCCAATTTCATCAAGTGCTATTGCGTTGCATGACACACATACAAGACGACCAACTCCAAATGTATATTTTGCAATATTGTACCTTTTTATTAGTCCTTGTTTTGAAAGCATATTTTTAAATGTTGTTTTATTTTCATCTACATCTTCACCTGCTGTTGCTTTTTCTATTTCTAGATACTTGCCAATTGCCTCTAGTTCATTTTGATTACGTTCTTTTGACATATGATGATTTATATTAGTTTTGTGGTACGCCAAAATATTGTTTAGTAACATTGTATCTTTTGGTATCACTAATTTTTTTTTAGTCGCTATGTAGTTTCCTGTACGCATGTTATTTGGTGTTATTATAAGCTTTTCACTAAACAAGTGTCTGATACTAAATGCCATGTCAATATCTGGCGATATTACTTTTATTGTTTTAAAAAGGTCAACTGGGCTCAGCTTTTTTATGTAATTGTAAATCTTTACGCCTGTGTCTAGTTGAATGTTTCTAGAATCATTGACTGCAACAGTAAATGAGCTAAACTTTGTTTTATGGACTATTGGTTTGTCGGCTCTGCATATACATTTTTCTTTAGTTATGGCTCGGTCACAATTAATGCATATTCGTTTCAGTAAGTTGTAAGTGATATGTTCATATTCAGGTACTACGTACATTTCCACATTGTCTGCAACAGCACAATGCCCGGGGCATGTTCCAAACTTTAGTCCACATTCCAAACAGTATCGACCATCTGCATCTGGCCCTAGTTGTAGTGCTGATGGAGTATTGTTAAATACTTTTGTTGCAGGTTCACCATCTTTTAGTGCCACATCTATAGGTTTAAATACTTTGTAAAGTTTTAACGAATCAATATATGCATCATCTAATGGTCTAAATGTTACTGAGCGAGTTTTGCCCGCCCATGGTGAAACAATGCCCAATCTGTCGCTCATGTTAATAAAGTAGGTTCTTGGTGCATTTATAGCTATTTTTAATAAAATAATAGGTTAACAATGTTAAAAGGCAATTTTGGTTGTATAAAAAAAATTATTGATTAACATGTCAAAATTAAATATAGTGGACATAATAAAATATTATAGCATTGATCACTGTGATAATGGACGTGATTTATGCATATTGTCGCTAGATCCAGGGTATGTTAACTTGGGCTATTCGATTATGCACGCATCCAAAAAAATAGCCCATAAAACAAAGTTTGATGAAATGTTGCAATATGTTTCATCAATTGAAATGGGTACAATTTCGTTTGAAGGTAAACTCATGCAACAACAAATTGATACAATTTCTGAAAATGTAAAAAAAGCAGTGACAGAATTAACAAAAGACATAAATGTAAACTTTGTCGTAATTGAAGAACAATTGATTAATACCAATAATTTAATGCTAATGGGCTCATTAAGTGTTGCATGCAAAATTATTGCTGATTGCAAAGTGCACACAAGTAAAGCAAATAAATACAAGATTGAAGGTATTTTGAGTAATATTGGCACGGACCACAGTTGTCCTGCAGCAAATAAATGCACAACCTATACTTTGTCTAAAGGAAAGGTAAATAAACTTGGAAAGCACATGCCCAACTTTGAATACCCTTTAAATGCAATCAAGCGAAAACGCGAATGTTCCAGGTGCATTCTTGGGGTGTTGGAAAATTATGTAAATACTAAAAAAATGCATGTAAGCATCAGAAAAAACCATTATGATTTTACTGATGCATTAATGCTAACATTAGATTTTATTGCTAATTCCAAACATTTTACTAATATTTAAGTATAAACCGTTGCAAAAGCATCGATTCAAATAAAAACCTTGATATAACGTAAAATTTAAGCCCATTCATAATGTTAATATTATAATGCATTAAGTTATCCTTATTTAATACGGCAAACAAAATGAGCAACAAACGTAGACTTAAATTGGCCAAAGCGTTAAGTCGGTCTCTATTGGATACAAATTTTGATGGTAATGATACGGCCAACGATTCATTAACAACAAAATCGCATGGTGACATTCAAGTGCATGAAGAGATGTTATATGAAAGTTTACTGAAAAATACTTCTTTTGATTCAAATTCATTACATTCAGATGATCGTAATATTAGTGTAGATGCGACATCTAGGTTATTTCACAGTGCTTATGAACCTGACAAACAGTTTGATAGTTATCGAGATCCTGCGGCATCTTTGTTATATCACAGTATGACTGATGATCAAGAAGATTCTGCGACAGCTGACAATACTGATATTATTGACAACAACCGTATCAGAGCCAAACATGAAGACTGGGTCAATTTTGATGACATTAATCGTAATGGATTTGATGACAATTTCATTAATCATAATGAATTTGATGGTAATGAAATTTCTGGTAGTGATGCATTTGATAATGATGAAAATAGCAAAATTATTGATGACCTAAATATATCATCATCTGCATATAGTGCCAAATCGTATGAACAATCACCTGCACATAGTGCCAAATCGTATGAACAATCACCTGCGTATATTGCTAAATCACAGAAGTCGTATGTATCACCATCTGTACATAGTGTCAAATCGTATGCATCACCATCTTTATCGTATGCATCACCATCTTTATTTAGTACTAAATCGTATGAATCACAGGAGTCGTGTGTACCACGACCATCTTCGTTTAGTACTTTTACTAATATGCAAAATGCGACAATGAGCGACGTTAACCTTAATAAAATTGATGCCATGGGGACAGTAGATTCAACAACATCAAATTTTGATCGATTGTCTGGAGGGACAATACCCAAAAAATCAATTTTGACAAGCAAAAAAAACAATCAAAAGCTTTGTCCTGTGTATACGTATCAACAACCTTCAAACGACAAACCTTCGAGTGATGATAATATAAAGACGCATGATTCAAGGGCCACTATAAATAAAAAAAGCCTTTACGAAGGAAATACCACTTATAGTCAATTTGACTGTTACGACAAAAACTCTTTGTCGGTTGAGAAAACTGATGATGATCAATATGACCATGAAGATAAACTTATTTCAATCGAACAACAATTTGGCCATATTTTAGACAATCATGAGTTATGTAGGAAAAAATTGATCAATATCATCAGTAAATTTCAAATTGTGATAGATGATCCTTGTTGCATTATTGTTCAGGATGGGCAAGCCAAAATGTTAGAAATAGTAAAAAATATATACCAAAAACATGGTATAATTGAAGAACCAGAAGATATCTACAAGGTGTTTTGTACATATGCTAAGTTGTTGTCTGCAGTTGTTGGTTGTTGTTGTAACGATGATGATGAAAGTAAAAATGCTATAGATGGAGTTGAAGAATTATATGATATATTTAAAAAGTCCCTTATTCAACAACAACAAGAAGCTCCTCCAATGGCCGATACATTTACTGACCCCAATGGAACAGAATATCCATTTCCATTATCAGGTAATTATTATAATCCGCCATTTGCAAGAGAACCTCATGTTGCACCGAGACCCAATAACAGATACGTCAGCTACAGTAATAATAAACCACCATATCAATCAACACCAAAAAGCAAGAGGTAAGCACACAGATGTTCAGTCAAATTTAAATGCAATGCAAAAAAAAAATAGTACTCGCTGAGTATTTTTTTTGCCTGCAAATAAGGCCCATCAAAAAAACTTGTTATTTCAAAACACGCGTTTTTTGAGAAGAGCCGTGATGTACCATGAGCTTTAAAGATTTTTTTAGTACTTGTATTTAATTTCATTTAGACCTTTATATATCTCTTTGTTATATAGGGTTGCCTCTGCATAATAGGGGTAGACGCAAAAAATCACGTAAAAAAAAATAAATGAAATTAAATACTGTTTGGTGCTTGAGCAAGTATGCATACCTAACTATTGACTCACTTAAATGGTCTAAATGGTTGCTCTGGCTTCTTTTTAGAACGCTAAAAATCACGTATTTAAAAGGAACCTCAATTTTGGTCATGTTTTTGGTATATTTCGATGCCTGGACTTAAAAAACGCTAAATTTTGCTTGCAATTAAAATTGATGATTGCAAATAAAATTGATAATTATACATTTATTGCTGTAGCTACTGTGTTGGTTGTAATTCATGGCTGATATACAAAAACCGTCAAAACTACCATTGTGGTATAATTGTTATGTCTGGTTTGCATTTTGCAATATCTTCTGTTATGTGTGCACAAATTTCAATCAATGTTATAAGTGAAAAGGGCTCTGCAACTATTGGTGCATTGATTGACGTTTTAACTTCAGGAACTAAAGACAACTTAATTCCATTTATATTTTTTGTATGAACCCCTCCTAATAATTTGCCGTTTGATGTATCAATGTAATTAGTTTTGCCTGATTCAACAATTGACATTCCTAAAAATTCTTTTTTGATGTTTGTGTGTAATATATTGTCTTGTATGTTTATTATTGCATCATAGTTATTAAAATGATTTAATGGCTGGTTGGCTGTTTTTGAGCACATATATATCCTAGATAAATACCCATAATAATCATGTCGCAATAGATATCACCACCGTTTACATTATGTGGACTCAATTCAAGTTTTTTAATGTGAGGAACAGGAATGATGCACATTTTGCTTATTGGAAGATTGTTGTTAGTAAGTTAGTTCGCGATACAATATTGCAGTGTTGGTTATTTTTAAGTATTCAAGATTGTTTGTTTTGTCTCTATTGTTGAAGGTCATGGTAATGCTGCAATTATTTATGCCGATACTATTTTCTGCATCAGTAAGATCTGTTGGAAATGCAATTTTGGTGACAAAGTTAAAAATCGTTGTCTGTTTGTTTTTTAATACAACATATGTTTGAGCATCGTCAACCATTGACACCAAACTGTACAGCTCTGCACTACTTAAAGTGTATTTCACTTTATTGTCCATTAATGATATTGTCACACTATTAATTATGCCCGCAGCATTAAGGTTTACTGCATATAAGTTTGAGTCTTTAATAATTGTTTTGGCTGTAATTTTTGCTAAATCTTTAATTGATGTATTTATGGTTAATATATTTTTGACATCTGATTTGTACATTTGGTTTATTTTTGAAGTGTGAGTTGATCCATCTACCAAAACTTTATCTTTATATGGATCTTTAACTAGTTTAGTTACTGTTTCACCGTAAGTCTTTTGAAGCAATATATTTGCATTGTGTGCCTTTTCTTTAATTAACATTTTTGATAAGTTTTCAAGACGTTCAATTTGCTTTTTTGCCAATACATTTACACCATTGGGCACTATATATTTTGGCATGCGTATAAAGTCTTCTATTGTCTTTAAATCAGCGTCAGAGACCAGTCGTATTGGTATTGTTGGTGATATATTGGGCGATGTGGTAATTATTTTGTATCCATTGTCTAATGAATTTATTGCATTTAACAAGGCAGTGTATTCAGAGCCAGTAAATATATCATCATGACTCTTGCTAAAAAGTATTCCATATATTTTTTTTAGTACTTTGTCGGCAGTGGTTTTATTGGGTTGATTAAAGAGTCCGTACAAATATAATATGTTTTCGCTTAAAGAAAAATCAATAAACGGACAATACAAGTTACCATTAACGGCCCTAAATCTATCACGGTATGTCATCTTGCTCACATGATACGCATAAATATGAATCTCGGGATATGTTTTGTTTATATACCACATCGCCCACAATGTCTTTAAATCATCATCGGTGAGTCTATTGATCGATTTGTATGTCGAATAGTTTGATGTAGAAAGACGTTTTTTTTGGTCAACAATTTGTAAAGCCTGTGTTAATTTAGTATATTCGTCTATAAATACTTTTTCGTCACGCAAAAATCTATCTAAGTTTGCATCGTTTGCATAGTCCCAAACCGCTTTCATCTTGATTTTTACGTTTGAATTAGGTTTCATCATTTCAGCATGCACTAAATCAAGTCCAAGCACGGTGCCAGTAATAATAAGTGTCGCTGTCTTTAAGCGATCTTAATGCCATTTCGTAATACGCTTCATGTGCTTTTAATTCGTGCAAAAAGTATTGGTTTCTATATTTTGATATATCAGCAAGAGCTTCTTCTGATAATGAAAATATTCCAGTATCTGTAGCACTTGGCCTCCTAAGTCCTCCTTTAGTGTAAATTATTGGGTCTTTGATTATTTCTGATCTAAGGTTGCTTTCTATATTTGGACCTGGTGCGATCACTGGAGGTGCTACAGACTTTGGTGGTAATGTTGGTATTGGTAGCAAATTCATGGGTGCCGGTGAGATATCAGTCTTAAAGTCTGCAAGTTGAGGCATCACTACATCAATAACTGATGTTTTTGTTTTATTGGCCACATGCCTTGCTTTTATTTGTGCATGAAATCGAACTTCTCCACATGCAGAGTTGTGCGGAAGTTTAAAGTTAAAACATAACTCATTATCGTTATCGTTTATTGGTGTCCCTTGTGCAATTTTAATTGTGTCAGAAAAAACTGCATTATTTTCATGGAATGTTTTGTTTGTATTGTAATACAGCGATAAAACGTCATCGTTTAAAATTGGCAGCTGTTTGTCATAACTTGTCATGTTTGAGGTGCTAAAACTGTTCAATTATTAAAAAATACATCAATAGCCAACAAGGACCGTTTTGCCTATGTTAACAAATTAAAAACTTTGCCGTCTGGTCCATTATTGTCGATCACGGTTATTGGCACATCTATTACTGCAACAATTGAAAATGCATCAGCCTTGGTTGACTTTGTTATAATTTCTGTATCAAAATAACTAAACTCAATGCGAGAGTTTGTTGACTCACTAGACAATGGTCCACTAAACGGAATATTATTTATACTTGTATTTATGCCAAGAAAATGACTGTCTTGTTGTGTAGCAATACATTCTTTTTTGATATCTTGACTGTGTGTTTTTCCTGCAATAATTAATTTTCCTCGAAACGCATCAAAACAAGGAGTTTTGCCGGTGTATATTTTTGTTGGACACAATGCAATTTTAGATATGTATCCTGGCAAACTAGCATGATAATGAATTGGCAAGTCGTCAGGTATGGTTAAATTATTTATTACGTACGCATTTGGACATGGCAGTTTTAGTATTGTCATTTTATGCGAAGGTTTGTCACCAGTATTATGGTATATTTGTTCAGTATAGGTGATACATGGAGGTTGCACTATATTATATGAATATTTTTTTGCCAAAGAGTAATCGTTTAATGTTACTGTTATATCACAAACACCCACATCAATAAATTTTAACCTTTTGTCATTTGTGTTAAGTAAATCTGATGGAAAACACAATTTACTTGAAAAATCAAAAACGTTTTTTTTTTGTGGTAAATGATGTAGCGATTGCAGTTTTGTCTGACAATACTCCATATATTTCATTTCCTGACAATGTGTATGTAATTTTTCCATTGCACATTGTAAACGTCACAGAGTTAATAATGTCAGCATGTTTATTGGCATTTTTTGGTACAATAATACCATTTTTTGATTTAATTAAGTCATTTTTAAGTGTAGTTATTGCATTTTGAGCAGCTTTATACGCATCAGCACTAATAGCAACGCGTTTGGTTATTTCTGATTGCTGCACAATAACTGCAGCTCTAATGGCTCTATAATTTATTAATGCTGCATCCAGTTCTTTACGGTGGTTTACTATAATTGTTTTGTACAACTCATTTAGGGCATCATTGTATTTTTTTGACGCAACTTTTGATGCCAGTTTAACAAGTAATTCCTTGCGTTCTTTTTCTCTGATTGTTGTGATTGGCTTTAATGTTGTTGGTACCTTATATTTTACCAAGTAGTGAAAATTACTAATGTCATTAAATTCTATGTCTCCGTTTCTTACTGATTTCATATGATATTTGTCGCTCACAAGCAAGTCAATTAATTTAAAGTTTTTGCCCATGCTGTTTAGTGCTTTCACATATTCTGTTCCTGTAAATATGTCATCATGGCTGTTGGTGTACATTGCTTTATACACAATCGTAAACTGAGCATCATGGGGTTTATTGGAGTCTGATTGATTTTCACTGCAAAGATTGTACATGATCAAATCAGTAACAGTGGGTCTTCTGTATCCATTTTCTACAGTACCCGCCAAATATGCACAAAATATATAAAAACCGACATCGGTCGTATTGCTTGCTTTAAATAATGCTAAAAACCATTTTGACTGATCAAACGTTAATCTATAATCTTTGGTACCTGTGGAGTGTTTTTTAAGATGTGGATTTATGGTGTCGGGTGTTACTTTGAGTGTATTGTTTATGTCGATCATTCGGCGTTTAACGGCTTTACTGTTGATCCAATCAAACAATGCTTCAGTTTTTGAGAAACCTAAAGCAACTGCAATGGCTTGAAATGTCTTTGTCTATTGCGATGTCAATAACTCCTGCCATCAAAGCCGTTGTACTTGAGTCTAATGCTGCTGATGCAGTTAACTCAGTGCGATACTTGATTGTATCTTTAATGCATTCATCAGTTATTGTGTATGGCCCGTCTCGGTTATAAACAGGCCTGCACAGGCCACCACTTGTGTGAATTCGCAAATCGTGTACAATTGGCGAACTTAATTCACCATGAACGTTATTTTTTACCGCTGTTAGTCGTTGGAATGTTGGACGATGTGGCTTTGGATTTGCAAGATCATACAAATTAGACAATAATACTGGTGGTGGAATAAAGGCTGGATCAATAGCTGGAGTAGCAGTTGCTACTGCAGGAGTAGCAGTTGCTACTGCAGGAGTAGTGGTAGTAGTTAAAGTATTGCCAGAAGGTTTTGCGGTGCTGGCTTTGTTAATGTTTCCATGCGGTGTTGAATCAGGAATCAATGTTACACTTATTTTAACATGAAACAATACATTGCCACACAATGCTTTGTATGGCGTACTTATTTTGAAATTATGTTTAGTTCTGTCGTTGTTGATAACATGACTGTGAAGTGTAACTTGTTTTGACTTTAATTTTATGTTTTCACGGTGAAAATCTGTTGTTATATCATGATATATTTTATTCAATGCACAATCACGTTTGATTACTTCAGACATAATGCCTTTAATAATTAAGTACTTAATTATTTATCAAATTAGAAAAAAAAACATCCCAAAAAGATCACACTAATTTAAAATTGCCTTTGTTTATTGTGCGAACTTGTTCAGATATTATATTTGCTAACACAGCAGCTGAATTAATCGCTAGTGCATGCGCATCATCGTTTATTTTTGTAAAATTGTAGTCTTTGTGCTCATATACGTCTGGTGATAAGTTGCTGTTTATTGTTTTAATTATGTCAACAATCCATTCGTACTCTGCGCCAATTAATGTTAAATCAACTTCACCTGATATAAATTTACCAATAGACTCTAGTGCTACTTCAAAAGGTCTGATAAAATAATCATTGACTGATGGTGCTGTAAACCTTGTTTGGATCTTTAAATATTCATCTGAATCTTGATTTGGTGCCATTATGTTTGCTCGCAAGTTTGTAGGTCTGGCGTACCCAGATCTGTTTGATGTAAATGTATCTTTTGTTTTGGTTACATTATATTGTCGCCCATGGGTGTTTTGGTAATACAGTATCGGCCAAGCAAAAGGTGTCTTTGGAAAGTTGTATTCTTTACCGCAGCTTGTTGAATCCAACACGCATATTTCGTAAACCCCACTGTCGTTTACTTCTGGTTCTATGTTTATGTCAATCATTTTATCAGTGTTCCAAAAAGGAATACCGCTTAGTGCCACACAATCAGTATTTACAGTAAGTGCAGGAGACTTAAACATTGTCATTCCTTCAAGATCGCACTTATAGTGTGAAGGACTAAAGTCTTTTAATATCTTAAATGTGGACCAGTTTGGCTTAAATTCTTTTAGTTTGGTTGTACTTGCTGACTTGATTTCAGACTTGGGCAAATCATAACTGATGTCATTGTATACTAAAGTATTGCTGTCTGTATAATATGATAGTTCCATAGTGATGCAATGAATACATTTTAAATAGTAAAAAATATTGGCATTATGCAAACTGAGCAAAAAATGATCTTTCCCTGAGGAAAGATCCCGGCCGCGGGGGATGAGTTTGACTACTGTCAATGGGTATGTTTAATTATATGTGGCTGCGTGTTCTTTTTTTTTTGTTGCTATCTCAAAAAAAGTTCCCCGCAGCCGGAATGCCACCGTTAGGGTAAAGTTAACCCGGGACCAACCACCCAGTCCTGTTAGAGTTCACCATTGATAAACATAACAATGCACATATAGCATCCATTTAACAAGGGCTATCATTTAAACTATAAATGACTGAACTCGAAGTATATTATTGTACAGTTACAATAAACTACATCAAAAATAAAAAACCGATTTAAGAACTGGTGTATTTTTATGTAATATTGTCTGTTTTTACTCAAAATAGATAATGTAATTAGTTTTTGTTTAATATTTAATGCAATGTTTAATATTTAATGCAAGAAGCTTACTAAAATGTCCAAGTACACAAGGGTTGCTGCTGACTATCCTGGTGGGGATCCAAAAAGTCGGGCATACAAGCTACGTTATGTCACAAATGTTTTGACCCGTAAGGAAAACAATAATTCCACTGTAAACAATGGTTTGCCTGCTGTTGACAGAATATATGTGACCAATAAAAATCAACAAGAATACTATGGTGGCAAAATATACTTAAATAAAGACATTTCATACTCTGTAAGTGTTCCATCAAAACCGGTGGTCGAGGTAAGTTGCCA
>JAUCNQ010179770.1:0-14916 GCA_032352715.1 Bougainvillia muscus
TTCATCTAAGATGAAAATGAAGCGAATTATGAAGCGAATTTAAGCGAATTTAAGCGAATTTTTGAGACGAACCCTTATGCAGTATTACACTTCTTTTTGGATGAAAGTGCTTAGGTGTGATATACACCGTGCATATTGACACTTCTACAAGTTTTGTTAAACGGTTTCTTCGTATCTCTTTTCGTGAATGGTATTTCTTTTTAAGAGGTTCTCTTTGCTTTAAATAATTTGTGCACACCAGTACAGTTCGATATATTAGTTCATGGACTTCAGTTAGAAACAAGCAACTTTTTGTTGGTCTCAATTTATCAAACTTGATCCAATTTAAAAATTATGTGCAATGTTTTGAACCAATTATTAGCATTTATTATTAATTAATGAAATTAATTACAAATGGCTGATCGATTTCTGCCACGCTTGTAGCTGTTATTGAACATTAGGGACTGTCTACAAAATGCGTGTCGTAATACGAACCATTTTTGTCACTTAGTATGCACAAAAACACTCCATCTGTATGATATTTGATACAAATTTCGATACGTATTTTGTGGACGGTCACCAAGGTGCTCATTACACCCATCATTTCCGTATCATGTCTCATAAGAAATAAATTGCTTCAAATTATAACTCATCCAGGTAGACACTTACAAAAGTACAAAGAAAGAAATTAATTGTGTATCCTTGGTCAAACCTACCAAGACTATATTTGCGTCTTTAATTGTTTTGTTTAAGTTGCTTATCAAACGAGGCTAATAAGCAGGAGAATTCATATGTAAATTCGTATTTATTTCATTCAGAAGAAGTGTTTGTCTGCATGCTTAGCATATAAAAATGGTACAATAGTGTCCACCAATTGTTTATTTTGCTGCAGAGATGTCTGTTTTGCTGCAGAGTTCAGTTATTCGAAGGTAGATTAAACATGGGTTATCATTATCTGTCATTAAATCTTACTTTAACCAGTCAGAATTGATTAGAATTTATTACTAGGGTAAGCTACATCCGTGTTCGAGAAACTTGACCCAAAAGCAGATTGTTGACACTATAGGCATTAAAAATTGTTTTACGTTTTCATGTAAAATATCACCTATTTTTACTATCAGCTAAATAGATTTTAATAAGAATTATATATACTGCTTAATCTACAACGATAACGATATAAGGGAGCTTAAGCACAGTCTAATTTACGACGGCAACGTAGAATTAGCCTTTGTGCATATAGGCTACTTGCATTCCATCCTGCAGGATGGAATGCAAGTAGCCTATATACACAAAGGTGAATATCACGTTGCCGTCATAGATTAGACTGTGCTTAAGCTCCCTATTATTTGATTTCTGCTACTTTTGCTACTTAGCCTACCTAAACAGACCGCTTCGCTAAAGCTGCAGCGAAGTGCAACGAAGCGGTCTACCCAGGAAGGCTACGATAACTGGGATCAAATTATAGAAATAATAACAGTTGCTTGTTGATGTATATTAGGCTCAGTGTTTTTTTTCTTATATTTGTATAATTTTTATAAACTTGTTGTTTTTCTTCCCATATTCAGTCCGCGAAAGTTCCTGGGGACTAGGTTGATCTTTAAATATACCTTAAATTAGGGTTCCCACCAATATGTTTTCATTACCCGAAATCATTCTTCTGCTTGTGTTGCGTTATTTTTCGTTTGCCACTCCTGAGTAGGAAGTCCTGGAAAAGTTCTGTAGCTTTTGGGGCAAAAGTCCGTGAAAACATGAAAAATTATCCTGGAAAGTACTTAATTAAAAGTCCTGAAATTTGATTTTAATTTTTTGGTGGGAACCCTATTAAATAAGGTTTAGTCTCAAAAATTCGCTTCATTCCTGCCAATTTTCATCTCAGATGGAGTGTTATTGTGCATACTTTGTATGCACAATAACACTTCTTCTGAGGTGAAAATGAAGCGATTTATGAACCGAATTAAAGCTATGTCTGTGTATCGTGTATTGACAAAATGCTGCTGCAGTGTATTCGGAAGTTGTATTTATTATATATTTAATTATTCGAAATTTTATTTACAGGTTTATTTACAATTTCTGTTATCAGTATGTGTACTGTCACAACAAAAACATTGTTGTGCTCCCAACCTCGTCCCCAAGGCCATTTTTCTCTTTTTGATAATCGAAAAGAGAAAAACGGCCCTGGGGACGAGGTTGTTGTCTTCCCCCAATGATTATACCAGCCAGAAATCCGAAGTAAACTCCATATTACTTCAGGTTGTTCGATAAGACACCTCACAAATGACATCTATCTTATCATGCAGTGTGTATATATAAAACCTTCGGTCGTTCAGTGGCGCAAGTGTATATAGACAGAGACAGTGAAAGTCAACGGTTTGGAATAAATAAAAAGTTGAAAAAGAAAGAAAATGAGAGCAAACTATGAAATGAACTGATCTCAAACCCCTAAAATCAGGCAAAAGCTTGTAACTAACTAAGCAGTACAGTAAAGATTCGAATAAGCGCCCATCTACTTTTAACCGCCCCTCTCGAATAAGCGCCCAGGGTAAAAATTAAACTTTGAAATAAACGCCCGCCCCTCAAAAGGGGACGCTAATTCGAATAACGAGCAATATCAACCTCGTCCCATTCGTCCTTTCGCTTTTTTTTATGAGGATAGAAAGCTATCAAAGAACGTAAAAAAAGCGAAAGGCCCTGGGGCGAGGTATAAATTTACAGAAAAGAATGTCAAAGTGTTTTTTTCATGATTATCTTTCAACCTCGAGCCCAGAGCCTTATATCTCTTTTTTATTATGACTCACTATGAGGTCCTTATAATCAAAAAGAGATAAACGGCACTGGGTTCGAGGTTGGATTATCTATTACTCTAGAGTATACAGGAAATTCCCCATGCAATCCTTTCTATTTGTGTTTATAAGTTCCTAATGTTTCAAAACAGCTGGTTATCAAAATGGTTATTGGTCAATATTCTGAAAAATTAATAAACGCCCGCCTCTTTTAAGCGCCCGTCTCGAATAAGCGCCCATGTCAACATCGTACCCCGGGTTTATTGTCTCTTCCTTAGCGTTAAGACGACCTGGGTACGAGGTTGCGCTCAGGGTAAAAATTAAAAAATTTAATAAGCGCCCAAGGCGCTTATTTATTCGAATCTTTACTGTATGTGAGAAAAGGCTTTGAAAAAAATAATCTTTACGGTATGTGAAAAAAGACTTTGATTAGGCCATATCTCTGATTAGGTAGGCTGTGTACACGATCAGAAGGAAACGTCCACTCAAGTACAACCTCGTCCACAGGATCGTTTTCTCAAAAGCGGCCCTGGGAACGAGGTTCCACTCAAGTACTTACGATAAAAATGACATTTAACTAGTTCTAGTTGGGAGCTGTCAACTTCTTTACGTACCTCCAAAGGGATTTCGTTAAAAAGTTAAGCTCCCATATAAGAAAATGAACCCCAGTCGTACTCTATCGTTTAATGGGAAATCCAAACCAAGAAACCGTTCTCTTTCGTGCAATAATCCTGGCCAGAATGTCTTGACAACGAGGTTTTTGCTCGATCGGAGCTGCCAGAGTTTGTCAAGGGATTGCGCAAAGTCTACCATTTTGAATAATTATGTTTGCGTAATACATAAATTTTAATAGAGCCCGTGATGTCTGGTTGATCATATCAATATACACTCTCACACATAGACAACATACGGAAAGCGAAGGAAAGCTGTGTTATCATCGTGTGTCTGGTTAGTTCTGCATTTATTTTACAAAGACTACTGCTTTACTGGGAAAGTCCTATGTTACTCTTAGTATGGCTTTGTCTCTACGCTTGTTTGGTTTGACTTTCTTTAACTTTGATTGATTTTCTTTAGCTAA
Source organism: Bougainvillia muscus (assembly GCA_032352715.1). Classification (NCBI taxonomy): domain Eukaryota; kingdom Metazoa; phylum Cnidaria; class Hydrozoa; order Anthoathecata; family Bougainvilliidae; genus Bougainvillia; species Bougainvillia muscus. Next base: position 3,838 of record JAUCNQ010179770.1, read on the forward strand.
ATGATAAAAAATATTAAAAAAATACTTGTATGAGAGTCGAAAACAAACACAACATTGCATGCTACTACGTTACCGAGTGTAGGAGTAACTTATATCAGACAAAACTGTACAATAATTCAAGGAAAAGAACTTAGTCTTTCATATATATGTAGTGTCGTAGCTAGCTACTGGAATAGTAGATTGTTCTGCTCATCACAGTATATAAAGATCTAGGACACTGGAACAAAAATCCAGCTCCATATTTTTGTGGTGTTCCAAAGGCCGAGGATAAATTTCCTTAGCTACCTCCCACTTCTAGAAGAAAACATAACTATGCTGTTGTCAATTATTTGTGTCTTATGGAAACCAAACAGGTAGCTAGCTATTTTAAAGATTAATAGTAAGATTAAATATAAAGTGTAAAAGTGGTGTGGTGGTGAATAAAAGTTCTGGAAACTGTGGCTTCACCCCTGGATATTCCCCGTGATGATATGGCTATGACAGAGTTAGAAAAAGAAGCTCTTGTTCAAAATGGTCCTACTAACAACATTCCTGAGTCATCCCGGGAGGTTGGTGGACTGGTTGTTTCTAACGGTATACCTACTCAAATGGAAATAAATGATGGAGAAATAAAGCGATTTGATTTGGGACTCCAAAATGACATTGTTTCTAATGATATCCCTTCTACGACTGGAATTACACTGGAACCACCAAAGCTTGAAGAAATAGCAGATGATGAACATGAGGATGAAAAAAATCAGATAGAAGAAAAAGCAATTGACACAAGTCCTGATGGACGTTTCTTAAAGTTTGACGAAGAAGTTGGCAGAGGATCTTTTAAGACAGTTTACAAAGGATTAGATACAGAAACTGGAGTTGCTGTAGCTTGGTGTGAACTTCAGGTAGGGTTAATTCAATATTTTTTTAGTTTGTTTTTTTGTAAACACTTCATTTTGTTTACATTTTCAAATAGTCAGAGGTTTTGAAATAATTTATATATTTGTAACTGGAATTGTTTTGATGTATATGCAGTAAACAATCTAATTATAAAGTCCAGACAAACAAAATAATTTTTTTCTCATTTTTTTCTCAAATTAATTCTAAAATTTTATTTATATACCATATTTCCTCTAATTAGTGCCCCAGGCTCTTTTTTAATTTTGGAGTCCTAGCCCCCGGCGCTTATTAGAGGGAGGCGCTTACAGTATAAAAAAATTCTCAAAAATTCTCATTTTTTTTAATATTAAGTTGCAATATGAAACAACTTTCCTATCAAAATTCAAAACCATTTCCTCAAGACAGTAGAGCATGTTATATTACTTTAAAGTTAATATAAAAGTAGAGAAAATTTACCTGATAGATAATCATGTTTCGTCCATGATTAACTGCTATTGTTTCTAATGTGGCGCTTATTAGAGGGCGGTGCTTATTTGAGGAAATATGGTGCTTGCCTCACAGTATATACCGGAATTAATTCATTCCAATTCTGCAACTTAAAACATTATGCCAAGATTCCAGATATTAGTTTATTTTGATAGCAGCAATATTCACTATATATTCAAGAGATTTTCTAAATTTTAAAACTTTTTATTAGTAATAAAATAAATCCTACATTTTATGGACTACATTGTTGGCCCTAATTACACGCCGGCCCTTATTCCACCAAGAGCAAAATTTGACTTAACACCTTTTAGGACCGCATTGAATGCCACTACGTTTCTGAAAAAACAAGGTTTTTAATAGTTTTTTAAGTTACATTTGAGGAAACCAAACATTAAAAAATTCCTCTTTTTCTGGATCCAAGTTAATTTTAATATTAATAATGTCTTCTCGTCTTTTCTGTGCTTTCGTTGAATTTGAAAGTTTCTTCCAATCATGCCAGTTGTTTGGAAGTTTGGCAGTTTTGACATAAAAATAGAGTTTCCTTCTGAAAAATTGATGAAAACACGTCAAGACTTCCTTGCAAAGCCCTTTTCTTTATACTCGGGCCCATTTTACGTCGGACCATTTTACGCCGGCCTTAATTAAGCCAAGTGGTCAAAATTAATGCCAATAAGGGCAGACACAATTTGGGCCAACAAGGTAACCAATATAGTTTTTTTTCAAACTTGTAAATGACTCAAAGCATTCACTTATGTGCTATTATGTGCTAACTGAATTCATGCATATGCATGCTCATTTCAAATATGTAAACAATATAGTCATATATGGCACTCATTTCATAGATATGCACACTGAATTTAACATGCGCACCAAATTTATTTTATGTGGCGTTGAAGTTTAGAGTTTGAAAGTGCAGATCTGGTAATTTTTTTATCTAAAATTGCTGCGAAGCGAAAATCTTTTTTATATATAACAATAAAATACTCTTTCGTTTGCTTATGCATACACAAAATACACCCAACATATACAAACATCTGCCATTATGGATTTTTGAGCATTGCATTTTATCAAGAATAGTTAGGGTATTTGGACTCCTGGTTGAAGAAGAGCTCAGGAGCTTTGCTGGTAACTTTAACCCCTCAAACCATTTTTACGGTCAAACTTTTTGATTATATTAACTTTTTTTCATGTAAAATTCTAGATTTGTAATTTTGACCAAAATTTGTAATTTTTTGACACTGAATCCGAATATGGGCAACATTGTTACTGAAATTGTTGTCTTAAAAAACCATAATGGCAGACATACATGTCGGATGTATTTTGTGTATGCATTAGCACTTTTCTGTTGAGGTGAAATCGAAACAGTGTTTTCTTATACAGGCCTTGCTGTGAGTAAATTGCAGTTGCTTAAAAAAAAGAGCACCTTAAAAGTCTGAGGTGCTATACTTAAGCACCTTATTTTTAAGGGAAAAAGAAAATCAAATAAAGCAACAAAACTTCAGGCAGCATTTGATCAAAAAAAATATAGCAGCTGCTTGTAGGGATATTCAAACGATGATTTCAATGAAATTAATTATATAGCTGAAGTTAACACATTTTAAAGCAGAAATTTTGCAGCAAATAAGTGCAAGTTTTTACAAGACTATTATAAAACATCCAGGTTAGTTTGACGTTTTAGATGAGTGCTAAAACGCTACTAAGTGGCTGTTCAGGCGAGCTGTAGGTGCACGATCACGATCGCGCACCTCTCAAAGCAAGGCATATTATATAATAAGTTTCTAGTTTTGGAAATTATATACTGAAAATTTTAATCTATTACTTTATGGACCTGAAATGTCGTTTGATGTTTTTAATATTAATATTTTTTTGATAAAATATACTGCTTTTAATCTTATAGGATCGCAAGTTAAGCAAAAGTGAAAGAAGTCGCTTCAAGGAAGAAGCTGATATGCTTAAAACGTTACAGCATCCAAATATTGTACGTTTTCATGACTACTGGGAAACCACCATGATGCTAAAAAATGGGAACAAAGAACGGAAACTCATTCTAGTAACAGAGCTAATGACATCCGGTACTTTAAAAACGTGAGTTACATCAATGCTATAAGTTGTATCTACCCTAGAATGAAAAGGAAATAGTATGCTTCCAAACATATTTTGAAAAACTTGTCATGAGTCATTCTATGTTTAAATTGTCTTGTATATTGCCATATGCGGGGGTAAACCCTTTAATGCCTGGTGAACAAAATGGTCACACACACTTTAACAATCCTGAAGCAAAATGCTTCAGGACTGCTAAAGTATGTATGACCATTTAATAGACACTAGGCACTTAAGGGTTAAAGTATAGTAGCTAATATTTCCTTGATTCCCATTTGTATTATGTCTACTCCTATTTTCAAAGACAATAACAAAATCTGTTATGACTCCATTTGATAGAAATATAAAATATATGAGATAAATTATTGCAAGGAAGAAAAGTAAAAATCCTGTCCGTAACTGTTTATGATGTCCTTCTCTGTATTTTATATTATCTGACCTGATGAACTTAAGTCAGGAGTATATGTTATGTGTGATAACTCTTGCTAGAATGTAACTTCTCTTTGTAAACACCTTTGGTCCTTATGATCATCTCAAAAGAAATATTAAGAACTGTTGACGCCACCCTACAAACAATTTGGTTGTAAAAAACAAGTACCTCTCCCATCTTATTGTTAGTTACTAGGCCTTCATGGAGTAATAACAGTAATATGCTTTTGATTTTTGTGTCATCATTGTTTCTATTTGGACACAAATTCTCCATTGTTTACAGTCTCGGGATTCCATTTTTTGAATATTTCTTTTTGCTTACTTGAAAGACATTTTAATTTACATTAGATTAAACTAATTCTAGACAATTGAATTTCTGTTTTGGTCAATCAGTTATGTTGCTTTATCAAACATTAAAATTTTGATTCATGTTAAAGCCTCATGATAAAATAATTAATCAGAAATATTTCAAATTCTTAATGCATACTGAACATATACTCCAAATATAACAGAATATTGTAAGAGTCTAAATTTTTTATTTGGATCATGATGTCCTATTCCAGACCTTTTACGGTTCCCACCATTGGACGCTATCCCTTTCATTATGAAGAGGAAATTGTCCTTTTTGTGAAATAGTCTTAAAAATACCTAGTTTTCTCTTTTTTTTACTTTTTTACATAAAATTTGTCCTTATTCAACTAATCTGACAATGCCCTCATATTCTAGAATAGGCCCGGTGGATTAAAAGTGTAATAGTATTTTTTAAACTTTGAAAAGACAAAAGACACTTCCTAAATCCTTCAGAAATGAAAATGGCTAAAAATATTAGCTTCATTCTTATGGCCAGGAAGAAAAATTTACACAATCCATTTTTCCTTTAGATATATTAAGCGGTTCACAGTCGTCAAAGAAAAAATACTTGTCAACTGGTGTCGTCAAATTCTTCGTGGCTTGAATTTCTTGCACACTCGAACACCTGCAATCATTCATCGTGATTTAAAATGTGACAATATTTTCATCACTGGTACTACTGGTCTTTTAAAACTTGGTGACCTAGGTCTTGCGACTTTCAAGAAAGCTTCATTTGTTAAAAGTGTTATTGGTATGTGGGTTAACTGAAATTTTTCAGGTGTCGAATTATCCGAGGAAAGTTGATGGGGTAGTCCTTTTTACTACAACAACATGTTCTTACTCTTAGCATGTTGTTATATTAAAATTTTGTACTCCACAGTTGGTTTCGCAAGTTAATTCGTCCTCTGTCTGTAGTCTAATAGAAATATTTATAAGTTTCAGCCATTTGAAATCACTGAATAAGGGTGCATTTTTGTTATAAACAGCATTTATTACTGAGTAAAAGAAAAATGTATTCCTTAACCTGCAAACTAGTGAATTCTTAGGGTTGTATATAAATTAGGATGATAACAAAGATTTACCTTTGTGTATCTAGGCTGCCTGTGTTCCATCTTTGCGGATGGCATGCAAGAAGCATATTATGCTCAAAGGTTGATACAGTGTTGTCGTTTTAAGATTCGCGCTGGTTCATAGTAAGGGCCCGTCCACAAAAGTCGTATCAGAAATCGTAACATTTTCACCTCAGATGAAGTGTTATTGTGCATACAAAGTATGCACAATAATACTTTATCTGAGATGAAAATTGACAGAAATGAAGCGAATTTATTAAGCGAATCTTTGAGACGGGCCCTTAATAGTTCATAATTGCTGGCTGTTGTGTATTTAACTTGTTGTATTATTTCATTAGACAATTTTAAGCAAGCTGAAGATTGGATGTCCACAAAAAAAATTGAGGTTTGAGTATAATAATAAACAGTTACTTTTGGGGTGGGGGTGTTTGACAAACACTTTTAATAACTTTTCCTTTTCAGGTTTTTAGGTAAAATCATGCATGGTTTTATTTTACTGAAAGCCTTTTCACATTTCTTTGTTTTAGCTTTTTTAAAACTCCCAAACCGTGCATGTACAGGTTTATGACACAGGTACTACACTCTAGTATGCAGCTGCTGCTTAAAAAGATATGTAGTAAGTGCTGCTGATATAAGGTATGTTTTACACTATGTTAGTCCTTTGCAACCAGCCCTTATCGCTTGACAGGGTCCTGGAACGTTTGTGTCCAACAGCCGTTTTAAGCAAATAGTTGGGGTCGAACAGTAATTTTAAGATACTGGTCAACACTTTCTGTTGTTACTTGGTTCAAATATCAATGGGAGGATTCTTTCACAATTGTCGGGCCATTAGTATAATAATACCATAATTGTGAACGACCTCTTAAAAAATGTAAATTTCTACATTGTTGATATGATATTTAAACGTGTGAAGCAGTTGACCTTTATTCTTAAAGTTGCAATCCCATTAACCCTTTAATGCATTGTGTTAGAAAATGGTCATGCACGCTTTAACAATCCTGCAGCATTTGCTGCAGGATTGTTTAAGTATGTGTGATCATTTAACGACACCATGAATTAAGTGGTAAAGAATCATTTCCCTTTTGTTTGTCAATATAGGGGCTGGATGTAAAGGGTTGATATAGCATTAGATTTTTTTACCTTCAATTCTTTTTCTATACGGATTTTAGGGACTCCTGAATTTATGGCACCAGAAATGTATGAGGAACGTTACGATGAATCTGTTGATGTATACGCATTTGGAATGTGTATGCTTGAGATGGCCTCTGGTGAATATCCTTATATGGAGTGCCAAAATCCTGCACAGATTTATCGACGTGTTACTAGTGTAAGGATTCTTCCTATTAATTTTGTCAAGGCTAATCTACAATATTCCTATGGCAAATAGTACTATTTTAAGTTCAAAAGAAGAAGTGTCTTTATTCATTCTCTTCACTTTTTCTTAACATAGTACTAATTGCGATACAGACTTTGTGAACGGTCCCTAAGGTGAAAGGTTAATAGTGAAAACTAGTAAGGCAATATATTTTAACAAAATTATGTTGCAGTATTACAGTAATGTAGAGTTGGTCAACAAATTTCAAATTACAATTCGTGTATAGAAGGACATAGGGACCATCCACAAAAATCGTATCATTATACGATCCATTTTCCACTGAGAAGAAGTGTTTTTGTGCATACTAAGTATGCACAAAAACACTCCTTCTGTATGAAAATTGATACAAATTTCCATACGAATTTTGTGGACGGTCCCTTATATGGATACCATTGAGATCAATAAAGTCAAGAATTGCACGTTAAATTTCAGAAATTGTGATCTATCCTTTAATATAAGGGACCGTCCACAAAATTCGTAGTATGTACAAAAACACTTCTTCCGTGATAAAAATGGTTCGTATTACGATACGAATTTTGTGGACGGTCCCTCAAAGAGTACGTAAATGTACATAAGTATACATATAAGATTTTGTGTTGTAATTCGTCTGCCCAAAGACACTTCATCTAAGAAGCAATATGAAATTTTATATACATTCAAGTACTCTTTTTTGGAGGGGAGATCACGATTTGTAAGGTTTTCCGTGCAGTTTTTAGGAGACAGTCTCCAAAGTTGCTACACACAAGTTGTTTTAGTTTCAGCTCATATTTTTATTCAGTTCATTCATACTAGTAGTTTTTAGACAGATGAGTTTTGTTAGTATTTTTAAATCTTAAACCCTGGTGATTATCATCTGCTATAGGGAACGAACGTCCACAAAAGTTTGTATCGAGTTAGTTGATTGTTTGAGCATGCGTGATGACGACTTGAGCATGCACATGATGTATTTTTTTATTTCACTACAGGCTAACCATTCACATGGAAAATGTTACCCTGTGGTGAAATTTCGATAGCTCTCTTTAACTCTGTATTCGATATTCACCCTGTTACGGCTCAATCAAGTGAACAGAAAGAGAGTTTGCACAAGATACCGTACTGAAAATTCTCATTGAAATCGAAATTTCTCACGTGAACACAGCCCTAGTCTCAAAAAAACTCAGTCTCAAAAATTCGCTTAGATTCGCTTCACAATTCGCTTTATTTCTATTAATTTTCATCTCAGATAAAGTGTTATTGTACATACTTTGTATGCACAATAACACTTCATCTAAGGTGAAAATAAAGCGAATTTAAGCGAATTTTTGAGACGAATCCTAAATGAAGTATGATTTGCGATACAAATTTTGTTACTTCTGCTTACTTTGTCATTTTCACCTTAGATGAAGTGTTATTGTAACACTTAAGTGTTACAATAACACTTCATCTGAGGTGAAAATTATTAGGAATGGAGCAAATTGTGAAGCGAAATTAAGCGAATTTTTGAGACGGTTCCTTATGGATCTTTTATTTGGTCAATTAAGCGGTTTTACTATGGAAGATAATGATGTCGACATGTTTTAATTCATATGGGTTTTAAATTGAAATGTTGTCATAAGTGGTGTACCACAAAATATTTAGAAATCTCATCTTTCTTACTTCATTTTCTTGCACTAGAAACTATTTAATTATGTTCTAAACGTTTTAATGTCATTGAAAGTATTTCAAAAGGGACTCTCATGACGCATTCTCTATAACATATCGTATGGAAATTTGTATCAATTTTCATATAGAATGAGTGTTTTTGTGCATACTTAGTATGCACAAAAACACTTTTTCTATGATGAAAATGGTTCGTATTACGATACGAATTTTAGTGGACAGGTCCTTATTTTCAACATATCAATTTCCCAATGGAGAAGAGTGTTATATCCTTTGAACCTTTATTAGGAACCGTCTCAAAAATTCGCCTCAGAAATTCGCTTCATTCGTGTTAATTTTCATCTCATATGAAGTGTTATTGTGCATACTTTGTCCACCGACCTTCCATCCCTAAACACCATGTTCCTAGGAGTATAAAAAACTAAGTGCACGATATATGTATATATGTTCCCCCAAATTATGTAGATAGAACTAAAACTAATTCAGAAGCAATTTTTTTTAACACGACTCTTAAAAGCCAACTACTTAACTTCTATTTATCTAGACTGCATTAATTACCATCGATAACAATCTGTCGTGCATAATTGGACTTCTTTACTAATAGACTACATAACAGTCCTTCAGGACATCACGTTTATTTTGAGTTGATTTTTATAATTATTTCCTTTCTGTAAATTTTATGACAACTTAAATATCTTAAAATAATAAGGACTCCTTCACAATTTTCTTTTCTTATTAAATCGTCCTATTTTTAGGTACAGTAAGAGACCTTCCACAAAATTTTTCGACCTTATCCAAGGTTGGGTCGCACGAAGAATTTCTCACCCCTGAAAGGATTTTCTATTTTTCTAAATCCAACATTTGTCATTGCACTGAATACTGTGTGAAGCGAATTAAAGCAAATTGGTTGATTAAAACGATTTTTATCTAAGTTTTACCACGATAACTCTTCTCTTAAAAAATTCGTTCAAAACAATTTTTTATTCCTATTATTTTCATCTCAGGAGAAGTCTTTAACCCTATTCGACCTCGGCTTTTACGGCTCCTCAGGCCTTGGTGGCGGGGGGGGGGGGGGTAAAATTATCTCCCCTACGTAACTTTCGAACCAATCATAGTATGTCAATGAAATTTGGCCGACATATGAATGACCCATGACTAGAAACTCATTTTGATTTGGTTATTTTATTGATGACGTCATATTTTTTGCTGACGTCAGCAAATTTAATTTTTCTCAATTATTTTCGTGTAAATTATACATCAGGTCACCCGGCCAGTGTTTTGTTGTTTGGATGGAATATTTTGATGAATTTCTACTTTCACTTCATGTTTAATTACTTTCAGCACCCTATATTACTTCAACGACTCATAATTCTATTGTTTTGAGTATTTTTATTTCATAAATTGGAGACCACCCGCCGAAAACGTGCTCAATGCTGAAAATGAGCAGATTTTTGTCCAATTTTTTTTACTGTATTTTCACCCTGAATAAAAGTTAGGAAAATGAACAAAATTACAAGTCATATACATAACCTGTTCGACTGTTAAGGCAAAAACCTAGTAGGGGCGATAAATTTATCCCCCCAGGTCAAATAGGGTTAAGAGGCCGCCCACAAAAATTGTAAAAACTGTTTTTATCAAAGTTTTACGATGAAAACTCTTCTCGAACTGATTTTTCATCAGGGAAGAAGTGCTGTTGTGCGTAAACACTCCTTCTGTATGAAAATTGATACGAAATTCCATACGAATTTTGTGGACCGTCCCTATAAAGCACTTCTCTTGAGATGAAAATGAAACGAAATATTTGAAATAATACCACCTTGGTATATATGTTAATTAGGGACCGTCTCAAAAATTCGCTTAAATTCGCTTCACAATTCGCTTTATTGTAACACTTCATTCAAGTGTTACAATAACACTTCATCTTAGGTGAAAATTATTAGGAATGAAGTGAATTTAAGCAAATTTTTGAGACGGTCTCTTAGGAAAGTGTATGTTTAATCTCAGTTACACTTCACATACTTCAAATGAAATGTTGATAAAAACATATTCATATGGCCTTTACTGTACTGTAAATAATACGTTTTTGGTAATAAAGACATGACTGTGTAGTGCTTATAGTAGGTATAGTTTAGGCACAGTCTAATCTACGACGACAACAAAGATTTCAACGTGGTGTATATAAATACGCTACATGCATTCCATCCTGTAGTAGGTTAGGGACATGTCCGTAGTTGACCTTTTAGTAACAGGGGCATGACCGTAGTTGACCTTATAGTAACAGGGACATGACCACAGTATAATTTTTAGTACTAAATACATGACCGTAGTCTTTGAACATGACCAAAAGTAGAACTTTAGGAATATCGCAATGAATGAAGTTTACTCTTTACATTTACACTTTATTTTTATCATCTTTTTATCATCCACTGGAGCCATTTTTAATTTATGATAATTTATTCAATTTTTTTAATATTATAATTATTAATTATTAATTATTCCAAGTCATAAATTAAAGAGAAAAAACCGAGATATAAATCTTTTTTTTAGTCATAAGAATTATGATGCATAACTACTGTTTAAGTCTTTTTCCACTATATACTCTTTTTATTTCATTCTGAAATCAAATGGAGGTTTTTATTTCGTTGAAATTGACGTTTTGTTTAGAAATAGAAGCTTTTAAATTCGGAAGCATCCCTCCAGAGGTGTTCTTCAAAATATCTGTTCGGTAAATATGTAACAAATCTCTAAAAAATC
>JAUCNQ010179881.1:0-14915 GCA_032352715.1 Bougainvillia muscus
ACACTGTATAGTCAAGGTAAGAATAGGACCGTATCTAGATCAAATAGAATCATAAGAGTGGTACCCCATTTGTTACATTGGAGGCTCAGCCCTTTAGTTGGATTCTATCTCCACCTAGCTCGGAACCGTAATCTCCTACCTGATTGTTGTGTTGTCTTGGAATTTATTTTACATTTTATATCTCTGAAAATTCGAACTGCTTTCAAAAAACAGTTCCGTTTCTCTTCGAAGTTAAGATCAAGTGACCTTCGGTAGTATATTTTATCTCAATTTTTACTTACTCAACCGTATATCTGTCAAAGACCTGTTTGCTTGCGAACAGTTTGCAAGCTTCCGCATTGACATATTGCGAACGATTAGTTTAATTTTGATTGACATATTGCGAGCCATTAATTTAATTTTGATTCAATTCCTTTTTTTTTAATTTTATGTCTGATCATCACTATCAATTACGAAGTTGTGACCGCATTAACGCCGAACAGCAGGAACAACCGCTGCATTTGCTGGATTCACCAACACCGCCTGCGACCCCAGAGGACCTCAGTCCACCCCTATCTCAGGCAGACTTTGATATAGAACCAGAAGACCGCTATATTGACATCAGAGAAGATATTGAGCAGTTGCTCCACCAGGAACAAGAAGAAATGGCAGCGGACAGAGATGCACAATTATTGCGTGTTTTCGAGCATTTGGCTCACAAGCCATCTAATGAAGTACAGTCTACAAAATTTGCTGGCAAAGAATACGATGATATTGACGAATGGTTGAACACTTACGACCGCATTGCCCGGCACAATCAGTGGCCGGGTGGTAAGAGACTTGAAGCCCTCCCTCTTTTTCTCTCAGGAAACGCCCTAGTGTACTATGAAGCGTTGCCCCAACAGGATCGTGCTGAAGAGGATCGTCTCAAATTACTGTTGAGGCAGCATTTCAATAATGCTAATGTGACATGGAACAGGAGAACACAGTTATTTTCTCTGACACAAACTTCGGATCTAGAATCGTACGTTCAACAGTTGGATAAGTTAAGTCAACAGTTAGGCATTGATGCTGAGACTAAATTGAGCTTATTTATAAAAGGGTTGTCCCCTAATTTACATAATGCTCTGAAGTTGAAGCAGCCTGTCGACTATCAATCTGCAGTTGCATATGCCAAACTTAAGGACTCTACTAAGACTACATCAGCATTAAGCAGGATTGAAGCGAAGATCGATGAATTAACCAAACCTGCGAAAGAGCAAAAATCTTCAGCAAGTACTGCCATCATATTAGAACAGATAAATTCTAAATTGAACAGCTTGTCTACTGATGAGGCTTCTAAACCACAATCTGTCGCTGCTGCTGCCTATAATGACCCTACTGCCTCCAGCAGGCAAGTAGCTCAATTGCAGGCAGAAGTAAGAACACTTAAGCAAAACGATGATCCGTATCACCTACGGGTCGAAACCTTCGAACTAGTGATGGACAGGTAATCTGCCACCGTTGTTATAAGGTAGGACACACACAGAGGTCTTGTAATTCACGTCCTAGAAACTACACTACACCAAACTACGGAAATCAGTATCACAGAGGATCAGGCTATCAACAACGATCAGGTTATCAACAACGAAACCAGTATGATAGAGATAGATCATACCCCAACCAGTATGATAGAGATAGATTATACCCCAACCAGTATGATAGAGATAGATCGTACCCCAGCCAGTACCGGCCTAGAATAGGACCTGACGATGCAAGACGCAGGAATTTACCAGGTCAACGTGCTTTACCTCCTCCTAATGGAACCAACGTAATCGTACCAATTTCTGCAGTATCAACCAAGTACACCAGTTCACAGATTTGGGGCATAATTATGGATAACCCGTACATCGTCCTATTGGATACAGGATCGAGATCCAGTCTTATCGACCATTACGTTTACGAGACGGTAAAAGACGAACTACCAGAGCCTGGACCATGTACAGAAACCTTTGTTGCAGCTAATGGATCGCCTCTAGAGATAAGAGGACAGGTAAGAATTACCATTGAAATCGATGGACATCCATTTCACCACGATGTAAAGATAGCCAAGAACCTTACTCATAATGCTATTCTCGGATGCGACTTCTTATCAAAGTATAATGTTCATATCGACTGTGCCAACAACAAGGTGAGATTTGGACAAGGAACACAGGTATCTATGGCCGAAGTCTCTGCAATCAAAAAGAAACCAGACGACGAATCATCTAGAAATGATAATAACATCGAGAAGTTCCATACATCTGTAGAAAGACCAGACTTTGAGATAGAAAGCTTCCCAGATCTCAGTGAGGACTCTGAGGATGATGATGATCTGAAATATTACAACACTTATCCGTATGGTTTCCCTACGAAGAATATCCCTATGATGGCTTTCTTTACAATGATTATTATCGTGGCGCATATTTACCATATCAAAGAGTTTGCTGTGACCATCCGTTTACAGAAGAAGATGATTTTTACTATGACGATTATTATCACCAATCAGAATTTCCATACTATACTGAAGATGAGTTCGATATGTTAGAATTCGAAGAACCACAGGCAGAATTCCGAGAAGGCACAAAGCAAGACTCTCCGGCAGGTAAAACCAGTCAACCGACTAAAGATGAACTTCCATCGGTAGAAAAGGAAGGTATTCGTGTCATGGTAGAGGAAAAACTACTCAATCGGACAGAAGATTCGAAACAAAGCTCGACCCAGACGTATACAGCCACGATACAGACCAGAAAAGAGATGACAGTTGTTGCTGGACATGAGACCGTCCTCATCATCCATCAAGATTTGGAAGAAGGTAACGATTATCTATTTTTACCGTCAGAACAGTACTTCACCGAACAAGGATTACATGCTTATCCTACCCTCACGAATGGATCTAGTAAGCAGATTAAGCTACATGTTGTTAATCCTATGACACAGATTATGTTACCATTGACAGTAATCAGGTTATCGGAACGATTCATCATTGTCAACAGAACATGGTGACGTCCAACCTGTAGAGGTACAGGATGAAATCCAGAGCATGATAGAAGAAAGAGTGCACTCCGCCGCATTGTCAAAAGAAGAACGAGATAAATTGCGTGAACTTCTGGAGCAGAATAGGAAGATCTTCGGACAAGGACTGCACGAATTAGGAAGAACAGACTTAGTCCAACATTATATCGACACTGATGATGCGAAACCGATCAGACAAAGACCCTACCGATTGGCTGAGAAACAACGCCAAGCCTTAGATGAACACATCGATGACATGTTAGAGCATGATGTGATTGAACCAAGTGTTAGTCCATGGTCAAGCCCAGTAGTTATGGTACCTAAGAAAGATGGTACATTCCGAGTATGTATTGACTATAGAAAATTGAATGCTGTCACCAAGAAAGACACCTATCCGTTCCCTAGGATTGACGAAAGTTTGGACATGTTACATGGAGCCAAGTACTTTACGTCTCTGGATTTGTTAAGTGGGTATTATCAAATGCTATTAGATGACGATTCTAAAGAGAAAACAGCTTTCGTATCCCACAAAGGTTTGTTCCAGTTCAAGGTACTTCTGTTTGGATTGTCAAATGCGCCGTCGACGTTTCAACGTATGATGAACTTTGTGTTACAAGAGCATTTGTACAAACACTGTATGTTGTATCTGGATGATGTCTTGATTTTCTCTAAAACATTCGAGGAGCACCTTCGGCATATTCAAATGGTGTTTGATTGTTTGCGACATGCAAACTTAAAGCTGAAACTTTCAAAGTGCACCTTCTGTGCAGATGAAGTAAAATTTCTTGGACATTATCTCACTACAGATGGTATCAAGCCGGATCCAGAAAATATCAAAGCTGTGGAAGACTACCCAGTACCGAAAAGTGTGAAGAATGTCAGAGCGTTCATTGGACTTTGCAGCTATTACCGCCGTTTCATTAGAGGATTTGCAAACGTAGCCGTACCACTGAATAAGTTATTACGAAATGACCAAAAGTTTATATGGGGAGAAGAACAACAGAAAAGTTTTGATGACTTAAAGCATGCCCTTATAACTACACCGATTCTGGCATTTCCTGATTTCAAAAAGCCATTCGTTATATATTCAGACGCTAGTGGAGAAGCTCTCGGATATGTTTTAACACAAGACCAAGATGGATTAGAGAGAGTCGTTCTCTACGGAGGTAGGAATTTTACAGAAACAGAACGAAAGTACTCCACCACAGAGCGAGAAGCTTTAGCTGTTGTATCAGGTATACAGAAATGCAGACCATACATTTATGGACAGAGATTCAAAGTGGTCATGGACCATAACTCTCTAAAGTGGCTATTATCCATTAAAGAACCTACTGGAAGGCTAACAAGATGGAGTCTGTTATTACAAGCCTACGACTTTGAGATAGAATATAGGCCAGGCAGAAAGCATGGAAACGCAGATGGATTGTCGAGAAGAGACTATAATGAAATCTATGCAATAACTGTTCCAAACCAACCGTTAGACCAGGTGAAGAAAGAGCAAAGGAGAGATCCAGAGTACTGCAAGTTGATTGAATACTTGGAAACGAAAGAATTGCCTGATGATGAAAAAGAGATCAAAGTTGTGTTAGCCATGGAACGAAACTATCACTTGAACGATAATGGAATGCTATTCCACCACGGCACTTCATCAAAAGGTATACAGCAATTGGTTATTCCACGATCATTGAGAGCAGAGCTTATTACATGGGCACACGAAGAACCATGTGGAGGCCATTTCGGAGTATTCAAGACTTATGAGAAAGTACGAATCTCTTACTTCTGGATTGGTATGTATAAAGACATGGAGACATTGGTTAAGAGCTGTACCACGTGTGCGCAAAGAAAAAGGAATCCTACACCGCATAAAGCACCTTTACTACCTATTCCTATCGAAGGACACTGGGATGTCGTTGCCGCAGACTGTCTTGGACCATTTCCGCCATCCTTATAAGGAAATCGTTACATAGTTGTTGTCGGCTGTCTATTTACAAAATATGTAGAGGCCTTTGCAGTATCAACAATTGCAGCCTCAGTTATTGATGAATTATTCATTGACCACGTGGTTTTCCGTCATGGCGCACCCAGAAAATTCCTAACAGATAGAGGAAGTAATTTTACAAGCAAATTAGTCAAAGAAGTTTGCTCCATTCTCAACGTAAAGAAAACGTTTACTACTGTGTATCACCCACAGACAGATGGTTTTGTTGAAAGAATTAATGGTGTACTTGCCAAAAGTCTATCTATGTTTGTAGCTTCAAACCAAAAGGATTGGGATGTACATTTACCAGCTTCAGTGTTTGCGTATAACACAAGCATCTCTGCATCAACTGGAGAAACCCCATTTCGATTAACATATGGAAGAGATGTATGTTTTCCACATGATACAACGTTATTGCCACGAAAAGACGCCACAGATAATACTGATGTGCATATTGAACGTCTATTGGTACAGACACAGCTGGTTCGACGCGTTGCTAAAGAAAACAACCAACGCGCACAGACAAGGATGAAGTTAAACTACGATAAAACCGCTAAAGATCATCCGTTCAAAGTAGGACATAAAGTATGGATTTACACTCCAGCCGTTAAGAAAGGGTTAGTTAAGAAACTCACTAGTATGTGGCATGGACCATACCGTTTAATAGAACAGACTACACTGGTCAATTTTATAGTAGAAGACATGAATAACCGACAGTTGAATGCGCCAGTTCATATTTCACGAATGAAACAATACTACAGCCCCGACGAGAGGCCAATGGACCTTCCTGAGTTGACCGAAGACGTCACAGAATACGAAATTGCCGACTTTGCGAATGAAATTGCGGAACCAAGTCATACTACTGCAGAAGAGTTACGTGCTAAGGAAGAAAGCACAGGCAAGGCAGAGGGACCCGTTGTTCCGCTCGCAGCTAAACCAAAGAAAACAGTTACATTTCGCAAAGAAGATAAGGACCCATCACAAGAAATACAACCTGCAGAAGTACCATCGGACGGATGGGATATTTTGCAAGAACCAGACGTTTATCGAGTTGAGAAGATAATTAAACATCGCACAAGAAAAGAGAAGACCCAATATTTAGTTAAATGGGAAGGGTTTCCATCTTCCGAGAACACCTGGGAACCAGAGGAACATATTTTCGACAAAGAACTTATTAAAGATTATCGTAGTAAGTATGACCACGCTAACACCGTTTCAAGCATAATGAAAGCACCTAAAAAGAAGGGTAAAGGTTGTCGACCAGCTGATTCAGCACTTTTTATTAATCAACTCAACATTGGAGAATGGTTAACATCTTGTGAAGATTATGCGAACTTTGTGCCTACGCAGGGAAAAGAGAGAATTGATTCAATGCCGAATGATTTTCAAACTGATTGCAAGAAGAATTATGGCTGCGAGAATTTGCAAGAAGAGTTAGCGAAACGAGCTAAAAGATCAATCTTTGAGCATGATAATATAAACGAACAACGCCCACCTCGTTACGAATCAAAGCCGAAGATGAGCGATTCGAATTTAATGAAAAATCAACCGTACGAAGGAGAGTTTGAAGAAAAAGGTAGACTCAAGGACGAAACTCAAGAACGAGGTATCATCATAGGAAAGACAAACTCATCCTGGATAAAGATTATGCTGATCCCATTTATTGTATCATTGCTCTTACTACCGGTGATAACAGCCATCAACATAGGAATGTTATACGACTGCAGTAATGTGACTCCAATGGGTATCTACAAACTACCTACAGTTGGACAGTGTGGCCATAACATGCATAACATCAACGACACCGTTTCAACATTCGAAGCTGAAGTCTGGACATATCGCCCCATAACAACCCAAGTCATAGTATACCACTGCTATGCTGAACAAGTCACATTGAAATGTGAAACCAACTTTGTTGCACAAAAGACCAAAGAATATAATTCAAGAGAGATAAAAGTTACAACCGGAGAATGTTTCTCAGCTATGAATACGAAAGTTTCAGTTTACGGACGTCTGCAAGAAGTAACCCCAAATTTATGGAGAACAACTACTTCAGATGCATATCATTGCTCGTGGATGCGTACAAAGACGGATGAGTATAAGCACTTTAATATGAAGGCTTACAATGGTCAGATATTTGTAGATTCCACCACACTTCAACAATACGTTACCAAAACTACCTGTTATCACTTTATGCGAAGATGTACACCAGCAGAATGGCCGGAATCTATTATAGTTTGGGCACCACCAGAACACGATAACGAAGTTATGAAAAGTTTGGGTAAATACAAAGTTGAGAGAATAAAAGACTTTGTCCTGATCAGAGGATTGAAAATCGGAGGCGCAATTCAGATGGACGACGAACAGACAAATGTATTAACCCTAGACAATGGTATGTTGTTAAAGAACTCTGCTTTCCCTAAAGATGTATTCAATCAATATAAAGCGAAGGCAGCAAACTTTTCTCGAAATCTACACACCGATCCAGCTAATGCCATTCTAGAAGCTCACATCACAGTAGCTTTGATGAACCAAAAGCAAAGCATGATCACAACCTGGGAACAGATTTGTTTTATGCAGACAGAAATCAATCGTATACACCGATGGATGATAAACACATTTTCAACCACTGCTGCTGAATGGGTCCACCAGAACATTGGTGTTACTGTAGAACAAGCAGGTGACGCTTTCTTAGTATCGAAATGTCAAAATTTCACAACGTACCACATACAGTATGATCGCAAAATTGGCGATACATGCTTCGAAAACTTTCCAGTCAGATTACCGTATTCAAACATTACCTACTTTCTGGAAATTAGTGATAGAAGATTAGTTCGTGGCAGCCCAGAAATACCGTGCAATTTGCGTCCTGAATACACTTATTTGGAATACAAAAGAATGAATCGCATTTACGAAGTTCTGGCTAACGGACACGTTCAGATTGTTAAAGTACGACCAGATCAAATTCTTACAACGCCCGACAACTCTGTTCCAAAGATAAGTGGTTACAGCCAAGATATTGTAGTAGAACAACCACCAAGATTAGCACCTTACACAGTTCTACAGATTATGTCTCGTACACACGACACTGTACAAAGACTTAAAACAATTAGTGACACCAGTGGCGGAGATATCTTGACAGGTATAGGAACTGCACTAGGATCGGCTATAGAAGCTACAGCAGAAGGTGGCAGTCACATTATCCAGACCTTAGGTGGCGCTATTAAAGATTTTCTCAATGGAATCGGAGATTTAGACGAAAAGATTGTTCGTTCAATAGGGACAGCGACATCTGAGGTCATTACCGCAACTGGAGGTGCCGCCATGGACATTGGAGAAGGCGCTGGATCCTTCTTTCAAAAGTTTTTGGGAGGAATAAGTGGATCCATCATATGGATAGCAGTAGCTCTGATCGCTGTTTATCTAATTCTGAACAAACCCAACTTAAATTACAACATTCCTTGTTTAAGAAGATTTCAGGGAACAAAGGCAAAACAAGAAACTACCGAACCAGCACAAGACCCCCTATACCTACTTCCAAAAGACCCACAGAACTTGCAACCGAAACACAGGGAAGAAGTTAGCTTAAAAGCAACTCCATCGCCAACCGTTAAAGTATCGACAGCAAATATAAAGAAAAATGTTCAACAAGAGACTCACGTTCACCAGATCAAGAATGACAAGTGTGTTATTTGTGGCATATCAAAACATATTTAATTTACAAGAAACATTAAGGGTAGCGGCTAGTCTTAGCTTGGAGCCGGACTAGGAAGGGAAAGTAAAGCACTCCCATTGCCCCCGTTAGCCTGGAGGAAAACGTTCAAGGGAGACGTTTTGGTACCTCCTTATTCCTAAATTGGTTTAATGTTATTATGGATGTTTTTGAATTTATTATTTGGTTTGACTTTATTAATGGGTGATTTCTTTTAAGGATGTTATAGTTGATTTATTGGTTAAAAGACGTTAAAAAGACGCTGAATAGATATGAGTATAGTGTTAAGATTGATTTATTGGTTATAGACGCACTGCACGAAATCCAGCTGAATCCGGACCTTTCTACAGTCCGTCTACTCCTGTATTCAGTCCGTATTCGTCGGTATTAAGACAGAATGCTAGCATTCTGTCTTAATACGGACGAATACGGACTGAAAAAAAGTCCGGATACAGTTGGATTTCGTGCAGTGACGTGAACTGAACATGGAGAAAAGAAAAAAGTTAACTGGTAATTGAGCTTTGTATAATTAATGAGATTTATGTTTTACGTCTTTAGTGGAATATGAAGAAGGAAAAAAAAAAAGAAAAGAAGAAGAAGGAGAGTCTGAGTTTGTTTTATTTTATTTTTGACCTTTAAGAATTTGTCTTGGGATTGTTTTGTTTACATTGAATTTTGTTGAATACGGAATTAAAGGACTTTGTTTTATCGGTTAGGTTAAACATTAATTGAAGTCGTTTCGATGTTGATTTTATACGTGATTATGGCGTTTGAGAGAGGAATTTGTTAGTTTTTATCGGCGATTTGTTTGAAGACGTCGTTTTATTGTTAATTTTAAGATATTTTTGATTTATGATTTAGGAATTTTGTTGGCCTTCAAAAATTGTATATAAATTTGTTTGATATTAGGAAATTTGGTAGACACCTTGGTATTTGATTGGTGTTGATTGGGAATTTATTCGTTTATTTGCTTTAGGATTTTATGGTTGTTTTTTTTTTAGTTAATTTTTTTATTATTATTAATTTTGTTTTATTTTGCTGGGAACTCACGAGAGAGTATACCGAACTGGAGATGACCGAACCACTGAAACAACATGAGCAGTGCATATCAACAATAAAGCAGAGGGCTGTATTGCACACTCACAGTTGAAAGTTTTAAAAGATTAATCACCTTGCGCACGACCATTGAATTGTGTAGTTTTGGCATCGCGTTTGCTTCTTATGTATATTTTGGGTACATAGTATTGTTGGACACCACATTTGACTGCACCATCAAATTTACAAACCGCGAACCATAAAGGAAAAGCAAGGTATGTCCAATTTTGACCAGATTATGGCACTGATACATTTCAATGAAATATTACTGGAACGCATTCAAGATGCTATGCTGGCTATCGACAACGATGCGCCCGAAATGAACGATTTTATCATCTTCACCTCTGTCCTCGTCGGCCATGCGAGTGCCCTTTTTGCTTTTTTGAATAATATGCCGAGACCCCCACTTCGTAACTCATTTGATAACGCTATTCCAGCATCAGTACCCCCTCTTTCCCCACAGTTACCTTACTTAAGGTATTTCCATGCCCCTTCTAACCCAAATTCCCAACCATCCCCCTACAGTGAAACCAACATAGAAACTCAACCGAGTGCATCAACCACACGCCAAGATTCATCCACTGAATAAACACAGAGTAATGAACATTGAATATTCCATTACAAAATTTTCATTCGAAGTAAGACATTCATCGAATACGTAATTCAAGATGCTTTTTAAATTTTTTATTGATATCATAACTTTTATATTATCAACCATTTTTCCACCATCACCGTTGCCACCACCATCACAGTCAAGGTCACCATCACCACCACCATCACCATCACCACCGCCGTCGCAACTAACTACACCCACTTCGCTCTCGGAAACCAGGGATTGGGAAAACAACCTGAGATGCCGCTGGGGTTTGCGCGGTCTGGCTGAAAGGCTAGATCCGGAAATGGCCTTGGATATACAACACCATCCTTGGCCATTGACCAGACACCAGCTGGCATTCACCCCACCCGAAGAAATAGATGTGCTTACGGTTCGCCGGGAACTAGAAAATCTTCAAATTCCACAACATATACTTGATCGCGCGCCTCCGGACGAGTTCGCATTCATCTACGACTCGGAGGATGAGGCCGCTTACGAAGATTTCTATCGCCAAGATCCAGATGCCCTGGTATGGTACAATCCGAATGCCCTGGACTGGTCACCCGACGAGTGGTGGGAATCAAACCTCGATCCAAACCAACCACCATGGACAATAAGCACGTTTCACGAACAGTAAACAATCATACACCAACAAAAAAATACAAGAAAAGAAAAAGAAGAAAAAAAAAAAAGGTATGAGCTGAGACCATTCGTTGTTTTGACTCCAGACATACTACGATAAATATAATGCCTAATGCATGCATTTTGGCAAACTATTTGTATCTTTATGGCTGGAGGATATTGTCTCGTTGTATCACTGAGGGGATCTCTGATTTTCTCAGCGATATTTCGCAACAATGTTGCAAGGCGGGGAATGGGTTTAACTCATCAATACCGCAACACCGTAATTTATACAATACAAGAGTTTATCATTGAATCATTAGAAATACCAGAAGAAGCTATAAACTATCATTCTACCCTTATGTTGCACAAAAAGCTTTGACTTGATTATTTTGTTATTGGTTTGAGGACAAACAATCTCCTAAAGACAATGTAATGTCACAGAACTAATATCATACAAAATAGCAATAGTATTAAAACAATAGAACAAAAGCAAGTGATTAGTGTAACAAAGGAAATTACAGTTCATACAAGCAGGAAACGCCTGTTCAGCTCATATCAATACAAAACTTAATGGATGCAGTTTGCCTAGTTTCATTTTGAATACAAAACAACAAAAAGTCAAAAGGCAAACAGTATGATATATTAAAGTAGATTAGCATCGATTCAAATAATGGTAAACCGATACACATATGAACTTTTGCATAGTCAGCATAATTAAAATATAATGATTGGACAATAATGACGATTGGAACCTGGAAACGAGGATACTGTACATACATAATTAGACCTATAAAAGGACAGGACGCGCAGAAAAGCGTCTGTTCTAATCGTTTTATAAAAGTCACTAGTCGTTATCGAGATTTTAGTTAAAAGTATACCGTAGAGAACTTATTTCGTAATAGTGTTAATGGACCGGAGTTGAGTGGAACGAATTGATATTAGAGACACCGTGTTTGTTGTAGTGGTTTATTTATTATAGTATTGTCACAGTCGGATTCGACAGAATCAGTATCTTTTATTAACCTTATAGATCGAAGATTCAGACGAGTTATCTTTAGGTAGATAGCCCTCTGAGTGATCGAGCTGTACTCCCTTAAGCCACTTTCACCTATCTTTCCGTAACAGGTGTGGTACCATTTCAGTTCGAAATACAGGTAGCGTGTGGGAACTCTAACTCCCAGCCGCCAGCACAGGCCAGCCTAAGAATACACTGTATAGTCAAGGTAAGTACAGGACCGTATCTAGATCAAATAGAATCATAAGAGTGGTACCCCAATTGTTACAATACTATATTACTACTATTACTGCTACTATCAACCTATTTGACCTATTTATAACACCGAATCGAACCAATATATCGTACTTATCAAGCCTATCGAAGCTCATTTTTACAAAACTGACGCTTGTTGATTTTTTATCAAACCGAATCGATTTTTATCGAACACCAAGCATCAAACCTATTTAACCTAATTATAACACTGGATCGAATCAATTTATCATACCTATCACACCCACAAAACTTTATGGAAGCTTATTTCTGAAAAACTGATTCGCCTATTTAGCTATAGACTATCCTGAAAAACCCAGATACCCAGATTAACCCGTTAATGATACCCAGATTAACCTGTTATTGATATAATTATCTGTTTTGTGATACAACCTTTCAAACTATCCAATCCATCTGCAACTGAAATTGACAGCTAATTTTCGTAATTTATCTGAAACTTAAATAAGATTTTATTTCTCCCTTTGTGTGACTAGCTAGCCTACAACACAACATAATATCACTTGAGTGTTATCGAGCGGCCATAGGCTTATTCACTCAGAAATATTCACCAAAAGGTGCTTGTTCTTTCTTTGACGAACATTTTCAGGAATTTTCAGGATTTTATAACTTCCTTTCTCATATCGCAATGATCTCGCTTGATCTTTCTTTTGTTATTGCCTTGTTGCTTGTAATAGGTGGTATTGGCAGAAACCCCGTCCCACATTCAACTTCTCGAAATTTGTTTTTGCAACTACCAGCCAAAGTGATCCAAAGTATGGCGACAGTGCTGGAATTCAATGTGCTTGCAATGCGCTTTTATCTGCCTGTTGGTCTTTGTATAAAAAATGTTCATTGTGGAGTAAATAAGACCTAGACTGTATTTTAGATAATGGAGATTATTTGCTCAAAACATTAGGATTAGGGCGTAGCCTATTTGTTGACGAATAACCTACAACTGTTATAATTAAGGATTGTACTTTTAATGTGAATCGTGTAGCCTTAGAAAATGACTTTTTCACTAGATACTTCAATGCTCATAAAAGAAATTCCAATACAATAATTTTTTTTATCGATGGGTATGCTTTTTCGCTTTTGTGGGTTGGAAAATGCTTCATTGTTTTTGATTCACATAATCAAGATGGACAAGGGTTATATTCTGCTAACGGCAAGGCAATTTGTGTGAAGTTTTCATCGATTCGCCAGGTTCACAAATACTTAATTGAAAAGTACCTAAGTCCATTGCAACATTCTCTTCTGTTTCAAATGATCTTTATCAATGTCAGCAGATGTGAAATAGAGAAATTGCATATAAGGACACATGAAGCTCTACTGGCGAAAAACGTGCTAAATGGTCAGAACTGCAGGGTCCGTCAAAACATACAGCTATATTGGAACAAAAACGTGCTAAAAGGTCAGAACTACAGGGTATGTAAAACATGCAGCTATTTTGGAACAAAAACGTGCTAAATGGTCGGAGCTACGGGGTACACCAAAACACACAGCCCTTTTAGAACAAAAACATGCTAAATGGTCACTATTAAAAGGTACCAATAAACGTAAAAAGATGCTAGGACAAAGACGTAGTAAATGGTCATTGTTAAAGGGCACTCAAAAACACAGAGACATTCTAAGAACCACAATTGCAAAACGTAAAGAGTTACGAAATACTCCTGCAATGCAAGAAAGTTTAAAAATTAAAAGGGGAAACGAAAGGAACATATATGCAGAAAGAATTTCCACCCAAAAGCAATCTGCCATTTCAAGGACAAGGTAAAAGAAGGACCTTATTTTATATGCGTTGTTTGTAATCGTGCCTCCTACAAACAAATTTTTCTAAAGTTTCAAAGGGAAAAAATATGACATTCAAGATCCTAATTTATATTTTTCAATTGTCTGCAGTGTTGATGGCAAAGAATATATTTGTAAGACATGTCATAAAAACCTACAATCTAAAGGATCTAAAATTCCTTGTCAAGCTGTTTATAACAAATTAGATGTTTTTGACCTTCCACCGTGCTTTAAAAATGTTAATCGATTAGACCGTGTTCTGATTTCAAAACGTATCCTTTTTAAGAAAATTGCAATTATGCCGTAAGGACAATTCCCAAAAGTCAAAGAATCTATTTGCAATATCCCTATGGATACTCAGGATGTTTGTGATGTTTTGCCCAGGCCAGCTGACAATAATGGTTTACTTTTATTAAAATTAAAGAGGAAACTGGAATACAGGGGACATGTTTACTTTGAAGCAGTTAGACCAGAAATGATTTCTCGCATACTGCTCTATTTAAAAGAACATAATCACCTTTACCAAGACACAGAGATAAATCTTAGTAATGTACCTATTGAACTGTGTTTTGTTGACGACAATGAAACTCCCACCATCGATAACTTTTGTATTGGTGAAATATCTGATGATACAGTCATGCCTGAACCCATTGAAAATGAAATTGAGAAAGAAGAAAATCCTCTAGATCCTTTTAGATGTATAGCTGATGAAACAGCTATGACACTTAAGATTCCAACAGATATAGAATCTGGATAAGTGTCAATTGCCCAATTTTTAGTGACCATTATTGTGAAGAAATGGCTTTCCCTCTTTTATTTCCAACTGGAAAATTTGGCTACAAAG